>PIJE02001302.1:79691-102191 GCA_002895965.2 Coryphaenoides rupestris
GAAACAGTGGCTTCACGAAGAAAGGAAAGAAAAGAAAGACAAGAAAACCAGAGAAAAAAACAAACCGACGGAGGGAAAAAACCCCAAAATAACAGCCGCAGCTATTCACGGTGCAACTGTCTACCATTGTCGTACGCCACAGGTTGCCATGACAACCGATCATACATACATAGGGTGGCCATTTTGGAGGGTGGGGGGGGGCGCGAGGGGCTGGTCCCGAATCTCCAACCTCCGACTGTATTCACAGGCCGTATAAAAATATACATAATACTTACAAAATAAAATCCCACATTGTTCTCAATATATATATATATATATATATATATATATATATGTAAGTCATTTTTTTCTGTATTATTTTTTCAGTCAGACATTGTTTTTTTTTCGTTGTAGTTTTGTACTTTCTAAAACCCTTTTCTGTTTCCGTGTAAACCTTGCGGAGGAGCGATTCCTCGACGACAACGCCACCACCACGTGGACGCTCGGTTTGGCTTCTCGTTCCGTCTTGACTTTCACCAGCGGCGGGAAAATGAGGTAACCGGGACGCGCCGGCATCCTGGCGAAAACACATTCAACGTCTTCCCATCCACCCCCTCCCGCCGCCACGGCCGCCGCCGCCAACTCGCTGGGTCTGTAGTCTTCACATTATATGACATCATCTTTAGTTTTTTTAAAAATAAATATACAATATTAGTATCGACAACGCGCATTGGATTGTGTACCAAAATACCCCAAAACATGCGGCTCGCAAACGCGTCCGACCGAAGGCATCTCTGTCATCGTGTGTGGTCGGTCGTGTGTCGATCGCCGAGACACACACACACACACACACACACAACCCTACGCCCCCACCATCGTCTCCGTGGCAACGCCAGGTACACAGATGCCTTGTAGCAGCAGTGCTCCTTTAGGGCGCAACGCTACGCCGTGCCGTGACCTTCGGAGGGGGGGGCGCTAGGTGGTGGTCGATGACGACAACAAAGTGCCGAAGAAGAAGAAGAAGAAGAACCAGCAGCGTCCTCTTCAGTGTGTCATGGCCGCCTCGGAGGTCGCCATGGCCTTCCCCGGGGTCAAGTCCTGCGTCTCCGTGGTCATTTCCTGGTCGACGCGGCATTTTTTGCCGCCCACCTCGTCTTGCGTCGTCTGATGCTGCTGGTCGTAGTCCTCGACCTCCTCCTCTTGCTCCTCCGTCGGGTGGCTGCCCTGCTCCATGGGGGTGGAGTCGTTCCGTCGAGGGGCGGTCCGCTCGGCACACAGCTCCATCTCGTGGAGCTCCACGTCGTAGGGGGCCGTCGCCACCGCCGGGGTCTTACAGCCGGTGCACGCCTGGAGACACGAACAGGTAAACAAGAGGTAAACAACACGAGGGGAAAGCTGGTGTTTACCACGACGACCGTGTGTGTAATTGATGCCTGCCAGTTCAAATTATTACATTTGCATATGAATGGACATCTGCTGCTGACCCCGAGAGAGAGAGGAGAGAGGAGAGAGAGATAACCAGAGAGAGCAGATAAGCGGAGAGAGAAGATAAGCGAGGGGGACTCCGAGAGAGAGAGAGATAGAGAAGAGATAAAGAGAAGAGATAAAGAGAAGAGAAGAGAGAAAGAGAAAGAGAGAGAGATTGACATCAAGAGAGAGAGGGGGGGGGGTCTACTCACCGATATGTTGATGGCTCTGGGCAGGCGCCCGGTGCGTATCCAGGGGTGCACCTGGCTCAGCTCCCTCTTCTGCTCGTCGCTGAAGCGAGGCTGGTTCTTCTGCATGGTGCGCAGGGCCTCGCGGTCCGCCCGCAGCACCGCCTCCATGTCCCTGCAACACGAACCGGGAGACCCCACGCATCAGTCAACGGCCGAGAGCCCACCATTGGTCAACACCCCCTCATGAACACGACTGACTGTGTTAAGATTAACGATTTACGTTTGACGGTGGACATCGGAGTCAATCGGTGCAAGATTATTTTCGCAAATATTACTAATTACGTCTTTTCTCTTCTTTTTTCTCAGGTTTATTGCAAATTGTTCCTCCCAGTACGTTCCGTTTAATGTTCAGCGTTCCAATTCACAAAAGCAAATTACTTTGTTTGGGAAAACGACACGGCAATAAACCCGATTCTGATTCTGAAAATGGAAGGAGATGATTGGCCAGGGGGCGGTCCTCCTCACCTGGCGGGCAGCTGATAGGTCATCATGACCTTGTTGTCGGTGTTGGCCATCAGCAGCCAGATGGGGTCCTGCAGGACGCACTTGATGAACTGCTCCTCGGCGCCGTCCCCGCCGCTGCTGCCTCCGCCGCCGCTGCCCCCCGCAGGCTGCTTGCGGGAGTGGTCGTTCTCCGACGAGTCGATGCTGCCGAAGTACTTGCTGGTGTGGCTGCTCCCTGGAGACGTGGGGGGGGGGGGTCAAGAAAAAGGTCACGGGGGTTGTTAGTCATGAGGGACTCACGCGTGACTTTTTTAATTGCTTTTTCTTTTGATTACAGCTGAATAACAATTGTGAAATTATAGTTGGACACTTAATATTAAAAATGTGCGATATTGAAACGTATCTAAGTTCAATTATAGCGCTTAATAAATTCAATCAAGTGGGGGAAAAAAAACAATGAAAGTAATATAATCTACAGACCATGATAAGATAAGATATAACTTTCAACTTTATTAATCCCGAAGGAAATTCTTGGGCGGCGGTGAGAGCTGTACTTACGGGTTCCGCTGGTTCCGGACGAGCTGCAGCCGTTGGACACGGAGCCGGACCCGGACAGCCCCGAGCCCAAGGACCCCGAGCCCGAGGACCCGGAACCCGAGGACCCGGAGCCCGAGGACCCGGAGCCCGAGGCGGCCGAGCCGGTGCCCGAGCGGGAGTCCTCGTGCAGCAGCAGGTCCAGCAGGTCGCTGGAGGTGGACATGGCGTCCTGGTTGGACTCGTTGGTCTCGCCCTGCGATGGAGACAAGACACCGTTAGACACCCCGCCTTGCTTTGGTACTTCGCTCTGTAGTCACCTTATTCTATATTTTTTTCATTCTATATTTGTTTGTCAATTTTTTGTTTATTTTTTTTACTGTAAATATTGTAGAAATTGTAAATAGTCTGATTCTGATCTTCTGATTCATGTTATCTATAGTTCTTGAATTTTGAATCGAACGAGTAAAATGTTAAAAACGTGCTGAAAACATACACTGATGTTTTTAACTCCTTCAAATATGTCTGCTAACTTGTTTCTTATTTTAGAAAAGCATGGAAGGCAGAACTCACGTTCTCCGTCTCCTTGGACTCGTCCGAGCTCCTCTCATTGGCCGAGCTCTGCCCCGGGGCCCCGCCCACCTGCGTAGAGGAGGGCGTGGCCTGCTGCTGCTGCTGGGCCTGCTGCTGCTGTTGCTGGGCCTGCTGCTGCTGCTGCTGCGAGACGACGGCCATCGCCGCGGCGACCTCCAGCCGGTTGCTGGGCGACTCCTCCAGCTGCAGCAGGTTGAGCGGCGAGGAGCATCGCGACTGGAACAGCGGTGACTCCGCGCCCTCGGCCGGCGTGGTCGGCGTGCTGCTCCGCGACGGGGGCCGGGGCCCCAGCATGGGCATCGGGTTGCCGCAGACAGGCATGGGCACGGGCATGGGTACCGGTACGGGTACGGGCATCGGCAGGGGCATGGCGGAGGCGGCGGCGGCGGGGTAGGGGTTGAAGCTGGGGTTGTAGAAGTGGTGCCCGGGTCCGGGGGGGCCCGGCGCCAGGCTGGCACCGCCCCCCATCTGGGGGAACATGTAGTTGGGCAGCACCAGTGCCACCATGGGCGGCACCATCTGCGCCTGGGGCACCACCTGGGGCTGCTGTGGGTACAGCGGGTACAGGGGCAGCATGCCGGGCGGGAAGGGCACGGCCGGGATGCTGCCCTGGGAGGAGTTGGCGGCGGGCATGCTGAGGGCCATCGGGAGGCCGGCGACGGAGGGCGGTGGGAGAGGGTGGAGGCACGCCGTGCCCGCCAGCTCCCCCGCCACCACCGAGCCGCGGTGCTCTGAGCTCTCCTGGTGCTTGAGACGTTTCCCGCCGCGGCCGCGCCGGTAACTCACGCTGCTGCCACCGCTCGCCGCGGGTAGTCCCTGGAACACCGGACACCTGCCGGGAGGGAGAGAGAGAGAGCATGGAGAGAGAGAGAGAGAAAGAGACGGAGAAGAGAAAGAGGGAGAGGTAGAAGAGAGGGAGAAGAGGGGGAGAGGGAGAAGAGGGAGAAGAGAGACGAGAGAGGGAGAAGAGAGGGACGAGAAGAGAGAGAGAGAGACCACAGATTAAATAAAGGTACATTACTTCTCAGATCTGTGTGAGTCATGTAGACTGTAGAGCATATGAGTGTGCGCGTGTGTTCATGCAGTGTGTGTGTGTTTGTGTGTTCATACAGTGTGTGTGTGTGTTCATACAGTGTGTGTGTATGTTTGTGTGTTCATACAGTGTGAGCGTGAGTGTGTGTGTTCCCTACCTCTGTACAGGGGGTTGGTGGCGGTGGTGTGGCAGCGGACCGTGGAGGAGCTCGTGGGGTCGAACACCCGCAGCTTGCTGAGGTCCTTGAAGCGGTCCAAGAAGACCTGCTCCTCCTGCTGGGTGTGGGCGGACAGCACCTCCTTGGTCAGGCCCTGGCGGCCGGCCACGCCTGCTCCGTTCCTCCTCGCCCCGTCCCACTCGGGCTGCGAGTGCGCGGTCGCCATGGTGACCGGAGGAAGGGGTGTGGTCATTGAGGCGGCGGTGGCGGCGACGACGGCCAGCGTGACGGGAGCGGGGCGGGCCACGGTGGGCATGGGCGAAGCCAGTGTCGGAGTGGGAGGAGCTTCCTCCATCACGATGTCTATAGACAAGAGAAAACGAGAGAGAGACACAGAGGGCGGGAGACTATGAGAACGAGCGATCCACAAGCGAGGACTTTGTGTCTCCTTGTTGTTGTTGTTTTATTTACATATTAGCAGTAAACACAGCTAGCAACAAAACAGCAGAGAGAGAGAGTGAACGGTGACTGTTGTTAGGAAACCCGGACCCGAACTGCCACCGTTGTCACGGTGAATGCCCCCCCCCACCCCCACCCCCCACCCCAGGGACCTGAGACCCAGGTTCCTTTCTCGTTTTTGTTTTTTGTTTCCCGTGGCTGTGGAAACCATGCCCACCTGACTCCGGCGGCTTCTTGTCTCCTACGTGGACGATGGTGCTGGTGAAGCTACACTGGGACGTAACCGAGGCAACGCTCTCGGCCTTACTGGCCAAGGCCAGAGGCGGGAGAGGGGAGGGCTCCCCCACCAGGCTGACTGAGGCACCTACAGGGAGACGAGACACTGCTCTTTAATACCACTGGGCCCAGACACAGAGAGAGAGAGAGAGCGTGAGTGTGTGTAGGCAATACACAGAAACTGCACTTCTTCGTTGGTTTGTAGGTAAAATGCACACACACACACACACACACACGCACACGCGCACACACACCTGCACCTATAAGCAACGTTTCATGTTAAAACACATTCAAACATTCAAAGAGTGCAATACATTATAACTCGCATAGTATGAAAAAAGTATATATATGGAAGACAAAGCATTAAAACGATATGACTTAAATATGAATATAAGAACTATATATGACAATTAAAGAGTTGTGAATTAATTAAGTGTGTGTCTATACGTATGTGAGCAAGGCAGAGGCATTGAACCTGCAACCCTTTACACAGCATTTATCACTGTTGTTTTGTTCACAATGTCGATTTTGTAGCACTTTGTGTGACAGGAGACACGGAGACAGGGCGTACCCTTGGCGTTGCGGCTGCCATCATGCTTGTCCTCGTCGGAGGTGGAGGTGGAGGAGGAGCCACACTTCCGCTTCATCGTGTTGGGAACGTTGCAGCTTTCCAGGTACCTGGTCGGGGTCAAAAAAAAGGGGTCAAAGGGTCAAAAGGTCAACGTCAAAGGGTCTAGGGTGTTCAGGGTTTAGGGAAAATCACATGACAATTCCCTGCACTTTGGATAAAAGCGTCTGATGACAGTAAATGGTCTCCAGAACGCTCAAGGCCTTGAGGGTAGTGAACGCATCTCCGGCCATCTCAAGGCCAAGGTCAGAGTTCACGGCGTCCCCGTGCTCTGGTTGTAATAACGATAACCGCTGATGGGGACACCTGGTCCCCACAAGGCTACACACACACTGTGTTGTCTAAGCGAGTGTGTGTCTGACCTCCATCGTGAGGGGAGGAGGAGGGGGTTGTGGGAAGGATGGAGACCTTGCTGCCTGGCTGACTGTCTGGCTGGCAACTCGCTAAGTAACCGACTAGCTAACGTTGTTCAGTTGCGGTAAGCCGAGTACCCGGCCGACGTGGAAAACAGATTAGGTGACACACCACACACACACACCTTATAATACTGTCCAGGCAGTTGATCTGCTGGTAGGAGTAGGCCGTGGGCGACTCCTTGGGCATGAGTGGCGTGGGCACCAACGCGTTGGCGTTGGGCTGCTCGTGCACGTGCGAGGGCGAGGGCACCGCCGCGCCTCCTAGTGGCCGGAAGCTGCTCAGTACACCTGGAGGGACGGATGGAGAGATAGACAGACAGACAGATAGATAGATAGACGGATGGACGGATGGATGGACGGAGGGAGGGAACGGGCACCCAGAGAGGAACAGAAAAGGAGGCAGTGTCGTTAGTGGGGCACATCTTGGTGTGCAGGGAATCAGGCTTAAGGCGGTTTAAATACAACTAATGACAACACAAAGCAAATAATTTAATAACTATATACATTTCATAAAATAATACAATATATATAATATAATAATAATATATATTTTAAGATATATTTCAATAGCTATACATGGGCGACTATGTGACACATAATTGTTACATTTTTGTACAATTTTATGAACAAATGTCGAATTCTCGTTGCTTATTTTAGCTACTGGTGTAACTTAGTAACCGCATGACACCAATAAGTAAAATAACTATAAGTATTGATTTATAATTTGCATAAAATTTGTCCACATGCAACCGCAAAATTCTACATTATTCTATGCTAATAAAGAAATGAAATCTCTTTTTCTCATGGCTTGCTTGCTCTCTGGCTGGTCTGCGTCTAAGAGGAACTCTTTGTATATGAGGCGTGTCTGGTGGGTGCGATCGTTAACCTTGTGCTGTACCCATCACCTAAGCTCGCCCTCCCACGGTCTGCAGCTGGGCTTTGGCTAACTAGCTAGCTTTGTGTGGTCTTACCTGCATTAGCCAACCCCAGGACTGCTTCTCTACCACATTAGTTAGGACTGAACTGGACTTGACTTGGGGGGAGGAGGAGGAGGAGGAGGAGGAGGAGGAGGAAGAGGAGGCAGGCCTCAAAAAGCAACCAAAAAAAAAAAAAAAGGGGGGTTTCTAAGATCGGGGGTGGGATGGTTCAGATCAGGTCAGTCAAAGCAGCTTTTAAGTGGCAAAGTTTCAAAGATAGTCAATGAAATTTACGTAAAAATCAACAAAAACCAAAACTGCTTTAAAAGCATCATGGAAGACAAGACGAGACTCAAATCTGGATGACAGAGATATAAGACTATGAATCAGTAATAAATAAATAAATAACAAAAACTAATGAATGAATACAGCTACAGCAATTGTTGTTGTTTTGCTTTTGGTTTTTTTAGGAAGTCAACCAATGAGAAATAGCATTTCAAACCGACAAGCCGACGGACGGAGAGACGGAGGGTTCCGGAGCCTAGAGTCTAACAGCCAGGTGAGCATAGCGATGGTAGCGGCGATGGTAGCGGTTATGGTCTAGGTGGAGGTGGAGGTGGAGGTGGTGGCGGCCGAACGCTCGTTCCCTTGTACCTGGGCAGGTGAGCTTCCGGGCGGGCGGGCGGTTGCGCGACTCGATGAACACCTGCTGCCCGCTGGTCTTGACCATGTGCACGTCCTTGCACATCTGCTGGAAGGTCATCTGCAGCCACAAGGTCAAACAAACACGGAAACTCAGCACCTTTTGAACCCCATAATCCCACCCCCCAAAGATGACTTAAGTGACAAGAAAAGCAGCAACGGTGACTTACAGGCTTGTATGCGGAGGAGGCAGTCGCCGTGGCAACGGCCAGGGCGGTGTCGCGGTGACGGGGGCGGGGGTTGGGCCCGTTGCTGTCGCTGGAGGAGGCGGCTGAGGCCCCGGGGTGCGCCGGGCGCGAGCCTCGGGACCCCCGGGAGCCGTTGGAGCCCAGCGAGCTGTAGCCCTGCGAGCTGCCGCCGTACACGGGCTGCACCAGCAGCCGGTGGATCTGCTCGCCCAGCATCGCCATGTCGGCCGTGCGGGCGATGCTGCGGCCCTCGCAGCCGCGCGGCACCGTGAACACGTCCTCGTTCAGCGGGCTCCTGGGGGGAAGAGGGGGAGGGGCGGGGCGTTAATGTTTTGTTTAAGAAGAAAGAAGAAGATGAAGAAGATTAAGAAAGATGAAGAGGAAGATGTGTGTGTGGACGTACGTGCGAACTTTGTGGCGGCCCACGATGAAGGCCACCTTGCGGCTCCACGGGTTCACGAAGGACGACCAGCTGGTGTCGATGGTCAGGTACTCGCCGTTGCGTGCACACATCCTCAGCGGGGAGTGGTCAAAGGGCTGGCCCGCAAACTGCAGGACTGCAGAGGAGAGGAGGGGAGGAGAGAACGGAGAGGAGAGGAAAGAACAGAGGAGAAAGGGGAGGAGGGGAGAGAGAGACGAAATGACAAGGCTTAGCCGAGGGGAGGTGGAGGAGGAGTAACAACCGGAAGTGGTTGTTGTTGTCCAGTGTGGAGAACCCAAGGGGGAGTAGGAATGAGATTAGGAGACAGGGGAATACAAAATGGTGTCTTTGTGTGTTGTTTGTGTAAAGAAAGAAAGGAAGGAAGAAAGAAAGAAAGAGAGAGAGAGACTCTTACTCTTCTTGTGGATGGCCACCAGGATGGGTTGGTCGTCAGGGTGGATGTAGAGGAGAATAGGAGTTCCCACCAGGTCCTGGGGGAGGTAGCCTAGCAATGGTACGGCCCTGTGAACACACACGCACACATACATATATATATGAGGTGGGGCCTTGTTGTCACACTGTGGGCCTATGGTTGGTCATGAAGCAGCTGTAGAGGATGCCATTTGACTCAAGTAAACAGTGTGTGTGTGTGTGTGGTGTGTGTGTGGTCGGTACCGACCTCTCGTCAACCTCCTGAAAGAGGCAACTGGGCGTGTGGCTGGTGGTGAAGATTCGCTTGTCGGTAGGAATGCGTGGAGCTGGTGGAGGGGGAGGAGGGGGAAGGGGAGGAGGAGGAGGAGGAGGAGGAGGAGAGGTTTAGACGTCACATGGATCGACAGCCTGGTTCCCCGTTTGACAGTAACTGGAGCCGGGTGGGGGCAGCGAGGAGGCCAGCAAGCCCCATCTGCATGCTGTGCATATTCAGGGTAATCTGGCCGCCGGCCTGGCCTGCCCTGCTGGACTATCAGCTGTCGGCTACGTGGCTAATACATACCGACTCTGGGCCCTGGAAGCTAAGCCCTCCTCAGAGAACCAGAGGTCGCCGTCCCTTCTTCTCGGAAGGGACGACGGCCATGTTGAATTATCGGACATTCAACGAGGACTGTTCTCTGATCTATCTATTCTCACCGAACCAACACGGTGTCACACTTCTATTATCTAGATTTGAGCTAATCGCTAATAATTAATCCCGAAGGAAATTCTTGTGCCAGAGGTTGCTCAAAAACAACAACATAAGAATAAAAACTATAGAATACATGTACAGTGTATAAGGCTAGTAGAATAACAATACATCTAAGAAACATTTAGTAAAAAAAAATAAGTTCAAGAGAATAGAAAAGTTGGCAATGGTATTGAAGGAAGCGGAGGAGGAAGAGGAGGGGGGCAGGTTCTCTAACCTTCATATCCGGAGTGGACGCGCTCAGCGATCAGCAGGCAGCAGGGTTGGGGCTCGGCCTCGTCCGAGTCGCGCAGCGTCAGCTGGTACGGCGTCAGTCGGAAGGGGTAGTACTTAATCCCGCCACCACCAGCGCCACCGTGCAGCCGGTTGGCACTGATGCGGCAGAACATGGACTTCTCCTGGGTGCCGTCCGATGGCGGGGAGACTAGGGATGGAGGGTGGTGGTGGGTGGAGGGAGTCCAGTTAGTACCTCGCAGGTGGTTGTTGCGGTTCTGTTATAGCAGTGGGTTGCTTTAGCAGGTTTCAAGCATTCATAGTTGCGAGGTTAATAGAACCAAGTTTCATAATTGCTCGGTTGCCTGCATAATAGCTGCCACTGTCATATCATAGGCTCCACCCCCGTCCCTAGCCCTGCCTTGATCATCATAGGCTCCACCCCCTCGTCCCCCAGCCCCTCTCCCCCCCTGTCCCTCCCGCCTGCTCACCGGAGCCGATGCAGGCGGCCCAGGAGGGCAGGCGGCAGGGCGCCGTGTTGCTGTAGAAGGTGCTGACGTCTTGCGGGGCCAGCAGCTCAGAGAAGATGGTGCCCTGCAGGCCGTCGGGCTTGCAGCGCAGCAGCGACGAGGCCTGCGGGGACACGTACACCACCCGGCCCGACAGGAAGGACACGGCCATGGAGAAGATGTCCTGCATGGCGGAGGAGGAGGAGGAGGAGACGGAGGAGGTTGGTTAGCGGTGAATGTACATTGTTGCTTTGCTTTAACAAGGAGACATATTATACCACCAGGTGTGAGCGTGATTGATTATTGGGTTTTGTGTGACGATTATTGGATTTTTTTAGTAGGGTAGGGCCGGGCAATAATCCAGTGTTATTGTTTATATCGGGTCGGGCCGGCTCACCGTGTTCTTGAGGGTGTACTCGGAGGTGATGTTGTCCAGCTCCTCGATGGTGAAGGCGGACAGGTCCAGGCTGCAGCCGTGGCACTCCTCCACGCTCCACTGGTGGTAGTACTCCTGGTTGGCTGGAGTAACAAACACACACAAGTTAGTGGCTGAGGCTAACCCACAAAAAAAAAAGACAATAAAAATAATAATCTGGGTTCCCACGCCTTCTTTTCACCTTTAAAAGGACTTTCCAGACCACTAATTCCCCCAAAATTCAAGGACCCAACAGGGAAACTTAAATTCCTATTCTTCCATATCTTTCCCCCCCCTCCCTCAAATTCACAAACTTCCAGGGATTTTCAAGGACCCCCCCCATGGGAACCCACCTGATATAAATACAAATAAATATATATACATACATACACACACAAGCATGGAGCCTCACCTCGGACTTGCTTGACACAGTTGAGCGCGTACTTGAGGGCGTCCAGCGTGCTGGAGCGGCCCTTGGTCTTGCGCTCCACGGGCAGCCGTATCTTCAGCTCCTTCAGGGCCATCATGAGCTCCTTCTGGGTGCGCAGGCGGGCCGACTGGTCGCTGCTGCACCCGGAGGTGGAGGGCGGGTCCTGCTCCGAGCTGGTGGAGAGCAGGCTGTAGGCCAGCGAGCCGCTGGGCGGGGACAGGCTCTGGGAGTTGGTGCTGGAGGGACGGGAGGGGTAAAGTATGAATAAACATGATGACTTTTGAGGTCTCGGTGAGGCCTTTTTGCTAAATGTTCTCAAACAAAAGACAGAACAGGCAACACTTTCCTTTACCAAGTGTGTATTCTCTCGAACGCTGGAATATTTTTTTTTCATGGCCTCGATCCGGGCGACAGAAAAAACTAAATTGCGGCGATATTGCTTTCCTTTCATCGGCGGCGAGCTCCGAACTTGAATCCCAGTCAGATTATCCATTGTGCCTTCGTTATGTCACAAGCCAGCTATATAACAAGACCTCCGCCAACTCAGACACACACGCCAACACCTCCACTCGGAAACACACCCCCCCGCCCGCCACTTCCGTCGTGACGTCGGACCACCGCGTCAGTCACTCGAGACGTCCGTCAGAAGACCACGTTGGCGGACCACGCCATCCACGCCACGTTTACATAACGGCCATTTTTTTGGTTTGTTTGTAGTCCCCATCCTATTGTCCCCTTCTCCACCGCGTCGCCAAAACAATTTCTCTGCGCAACCAACGTATGTAAAGAAAGAAACAAAAATGGAAACTAGCACAAAGGTCGGTCGAAGTTTTTATCTTTCCCGTGCGATGTCCACCGCAACTCGGAGTGCATAATATCATAATATACACAATATTTATATTTACGTGTTCCTTTTTTAAATGCATATCTTGCTCGCGAGGAGATTTTGCCCTCATTCCCTCCCAAGTATTATCTATTCGTAATTATAATCGTATATGTGTGTAACGAAAGAAACAAAAATGGAAACTAGCACAAGGTCGGTTGAAGTTTTATCTTCCCGTACCATGTCACTGAAACTCAGAGACACCACACACACACACACACATACACAGTATGTTTGATATCGCTGCGTAGGCAGTGGTGTGTGAGTAACAGAATACAAAAGAGAAATGTCCCACATGCACTACTGCTGCCAAAACCTATGGTGTGAGTTTACACTTTCTCTCTTTTTCTTCTTCTACGCGTTGAGCTTGCAGTAGTTTCTACATTGGCGAAGGAGGAGAAGAGATGTTGATGCAAATTGTAGTTTGGTACAAGTATGTGTGGTATGATTGGCTTATTTTTTATATATTTGTAGATTTCTATATTAGTACTTTCTGTTATGTTAATGTGGCACTGTTCACCAATTTCAACAAAAGCGCATTCCTTGTTTGTAATTAACTACGGGCAATAAAGCTCATTCTGATTAGTTGGCACAAGATGTGTGGTATTTCAACCAATAAGTGTGCAAGGGGGAGGAAGATATTTCACAATAAGAGCGGCGTCGGCCTACCCTCTTGTTGGCTCTCGGTCAGCATCATGCCAGAGTCCTTCCCCGTTGCACGAGCTGTGGGAACTGCGCATGGACTGGCCGGCCCCTGGGAGGCGCTCTCCCGCTCACCGGAGTCGTTCCCGCTAGACAGGCCGCCGTCGTTGTCGTCCGAGGTGGCGGGCCGCCCCCCTCGCCGGTCGCTCGACCGCGAGCCCCGGACGAGAGGGAGGAGCCGCGCCGCTACCGCCGCCGCCCCTTTTGGGGGAGGAGGAGGAGCCACCGCCGTCCGCGTTTCCGCCGACCTTGCCCCCGCTCCTCCGAGGCCGCCATCTTCTCCTTTTACGCCGGAGCTGGGCTGGCCTCCGACACCGTCAACGGCAACGGCGCTGCTGCTGCTCAGCGGGCTCAGGCTGCCGGAGTCGTCTTTCCTGCTGCTGCTGCTGCTTTCCCGCTTCCGTCTCAGGGGCCCTCGCGACCCCGCGACCCCTAGTGTTAACGCCGGGGGGCCGATGTGGAGCCATCATAACTCATACTAGTGTGGGATGAAGCTGGGTGCACAGCTGGGGGTGTCAGGAGGTTCTTCTCAGGGCTGAGTTCAAGGTCAAAGGTCGAGTCACCTCTGAGGGGTGGTAGAACTAAGGAGAGAAGGCCATTTGTCTTCTCACTGTTTGGTGTTGCTTTGAGCTGCAAATACCACCTGGAGAAAGGGGGAGGGGGGGTGAAGGTGGAGGAAAGGAGAATCACACAAAAAAAACTGTTTAGTATACAAGACGGCCTTCGTCGTTAGTGCCGAATCCATTTGTCGATAAACATAATGTTGTTGATTTTTTTAATTGGACTCACTACCCCAGGTAAAATGGATAGCTACTTGAAATTATTAATCCTGCTGCAACCAAGTACAGCAAAGTGAGCGTGCACAACGGTTAGGGCTCAGGCATGCATCTGAATACAGACAAAAATGTCTATAAACAGAGTTGGGTGCGAAGCGAAGACGTCACCGGCACGTAATTCCCGACCCGGAGAGACTGGGATCTGGGCTCACCGGCTCCGGTGCTGGGACAGATTATAGTTTGCAGATTATTGCCACAGTAGGGGGAGAACAGACATCTATGCTATTAATCCTTTAAGCCCCTGAAGACAAGGCGCAGTCTGACTCTGAACTTCATTCTACGTCAAGCTTTTTGCCACTCTCAGTGTCTGTCACAACACTGAACTAGAGCCGTCCGGGCCTCTGAACTTGAGGCGGGCCGGGCCTCTGAACTAGAGGCGGCAGGCCTAACACACACGCAAACGCACACTTCTTCCGCTCACGTCTCTGCAAGACAAACAACACGTTCATACGAGCGGGGCTGGTCGCGCCCGGGGCCACCACTGTCAGCTGCTTATTGACCAATTAGGAGAGTGGCTATAGAGAGTGGGAGTAGGATAACGCCGGTGATGAGCCCTCGGTGACTTACAGAGTCGGGAACACTGCTGAAATAAGCCGGAAGGACAGGACAGGAACACAGCGCACCTGGGCCGTAGCTGCGGACATTCTAACCCTGGCGCCTGGTCCTAATAGTAGTAGGGAAGCAGTAGCTCAGGAGGTAAGAGCGGCTGTCTGGCCAAATGGAAGGTTGCTGGTTCGATCCCCGGGCTGGCTCCGCCTAGCCAAGTGTCGAGGTGTCCCTGAGCAAGACACCGCCTAACCCTAACCCTGCTCCTGACGTGTTGGTTGTTACCATGCATGGCAATGTCAGCGATATATTGTAGTTGTTTCACTTATTACACAGGTATATAGGTACTTATTGTAAGTACCTATATACCTGTGTAATAAAAATACTTCACTTACTTATGAATTATGTGGGATTGCGGTTATACTTATACTCCATCGTTTCAAAACCTTGTGCGTGTACAAATTGCAATGTCTCATCACATTGAGTATGCCACTCAGAGGTGAACGACAATCCCAGTCAATCCCACACACACACTCAGAGGTGTGTGTGTGTGTGTGTGTGTGTGTGTGTGTGTGTGTGTGTGTGTGTGTGTGTGTGTGTCAGCAGCGGGTGTGTGGGTGTTCAGACCGGCTGCCTGCCATCCATGCGCGCACGCAGACATGCATGTGCAGCAGCCACGCGCACGACAACGGTTTCGACCCCAGTTGCCATGACCACCGCAACACCTCTCTCCCTCCCTCCGAGATGGAGATAGGGCGAGACGTGGATCGAGGATCAATCGGGTTGCCGTTCAGATTACATTCGAGTAAAGATGAGCTTTTCCAATTCAACAACAAAAGCGGGACGATATTCTTTTGGGGACAAGGTTGCAACAGCTGCCGGCAAATCTACGATAACACTGACAAATGAGAAACAAGCAAACAAACACAAAACTAAGCAACATCGGAAATAACTTAATCGTTGACACACTGCCTCGTCCAAGAGCAAGGTTACAAAAACAATGTTTTTGATAAGAGCTGGCACAGTGCGAAACTGTGAATACACAAGAACCTTGAAAGTGCCCAGAAACTCGAAGAAACTAGTGTGAACTAAAGAGGTCAACAAACCGCACTGTAGACTAAATGAATCAAATAAGAGAATGCTCAAATACAGCCACTCTGAGGAGATTAGGGAATATTATTAGAGGCTCGAAAGACAGAACATTATGTCCGACCCAAGGCATAATCATATCTCATTTGCAGTCCTGAGAACACAAAGTCCCACAATAGATGAGAATAAATTAGGCCTAACAAGAGTGTGTGACTCAGCAGTGTTTCATGATGAATAGATAGAGAACTCAAGTATTCTATGATTTTTGCACCCCAGGTGTAACCTACCCCAGTTGTCATTTGTGATAAGACAAGAAAGTAAAAAAGGACTTTACACGATCAGCCTAAAATGGTGTTTATTATAAATTCTGCATTGCATAGTGCACATATTACTTGTCCCTTCTCTTGCATGGGCCGCTCAGCATAGGGACACAGGGAACAGGGACACACACACACACACACACACACACACACACACCTGGAATGGGGCGTGTAAATGCAGTCGAAACTGTATATTTATAGGGGGGGGAAAAAAGCTCAACATTGCAGGAGGACCCCATCTGAATGTGACATTATACGAGCATAAACGACAGATAGATGTATATAACAGATAATAATAAAACAAGCAGAGAGCCATAGAGTCAAGGATTATCACACAATGGACAAGATGGGTTTCTTACCGTAATGGACCGAAAGGGCGCAAGAGACAAATGCAAGAAAAGACGATGTACGATGTACTTCACGCATGCATCAATTCTGACTCGTTATTGAAAAAGCAATAAAAACGCACGAAAATACAAAAAAGATCGATTTTCCACTCGTCAAAAGTGCGAATTCCTCTTTACCGTAATGACACGAGCGCTCCGCTACCACCGCCGCGCCTTTCTAGTCGAGTCGCGTTGCAGGCGCACACTTTAGACCGGGTGTGTGTGCGTGGTTCTGCACGTGTACCCTGTCGTGAGTTCCACCGAGCATCCTCGGCCGCCCATTGGACGACCGCCCCCAGCTCCTCCGACCAATGGGAAGCCTCGCCCGCCCCGATTGGACGTTGCCAGTCCCAGTCCCCGCCCACCACCCACCCACCACCACCACCACCCCCCCCCCCCCACGCCTGCTACTGCTCCCAGATCTGTTGTATTCTTCTTCAAGTATGAGTTTATTGTTTGACTGTTTATTGTTAATATTAATAATATTCATATACATGAATACTATTAATTTATTATTAATTATAAACAACCCCAAAGCAACTAAAGCTGAACGATCACTCTATAAAACAAACAAACGTGTCTGTGTCCCATGGGTGAGGGTGGGTGACAGCTCGTGTGTGTCTACCTCGTGTCAATTCTTATTATTATTGTCGCCGTTCACCGCATCCCCAGATAACATAACACACTTCTCGACATCATCGGCATCTAATAAACGTCCAAGGGCCCTCTTTTTGCCATCAAAATGAGAGCATGTATGTGGGGGAATATACAGCGAATAAACACTGCATGTTGCAGGCCTTAATGGGAATAGGCTTGGCACAAGGACAGGGCAGCCTTGCCTGCAGCAGTAGGCCAAAGCAGACACAGACACGTGGCGTACGAGAAGGCCAATATACAAAATGACACAAGAATATCCTTCTGAATATGAACAGACAACAGACAAAAGCGTTAAATCCATGAATCACTCGCAATCCATGATCACAAATCCATGCCACACAAGTCACATGGTGATTTTCCTCGGTTTTGATACTCGTTCTGATGATATTAGCCCATTAATAAGGCATGCTGCGTGCCATTGCTTGCCACATGGTTGCTAAGGGCTTTTATTCCCTTCCAAGGCCATGAATATTGAGCACAGAATGTACAAATCTTGAGAGAGAGCGTCTGTGAGTCACACATTAGTCCTTGGAAATGACTTGGAAATGATCATAAAACCCTTTTTAAGTGGTATTCTAGAGTCCACTTCAATTCTTCGCTTTAATCAAATGTAATCTTCATCCCTTCAAGGTATTTTCCTCATATCATAAATACTTTGTTGTTCATTGTTCCTGCCCTCTGACCTCTGGTTGCCAACGATAGATTGAAACAATAAATCCATAGACACAACAAACAGCTCATCCCATATCATCTGTCTTAGTGTCTCTCCATTACAAGGTGAGAAGCACCCTACGAACCTTGTGCTCTGAAGCCTGCAGGCAGCCATGGTGCATGGTGCACCAGTTAAAAGTATAAACTTACTGTTTATAGAAGTACTGCTCATGAAACAATCCAAGAAAAGCGTCAATATCTGCAGAAGAGCTTCAAATAAGCCCAATGTGCATGTCATGGTTGTACCATACTTAACCAGGAGTGTAAGAAACTCTGCTGTTAAAACTTGTGGATCCTATAGCACCCCTAGTGGATCACACTTAAAAGGCAATATTTATACACAATGACAATGTGCTTGGTTGGGAGCTATACTATGTACAGTATATAAAATCCAATGATGTATGCAGCTTTTCCATTTATATGCATAGATAGTGCATACATATGCATTTCACATGAGATCAATTCATCAGATCAGTCCATTGACATGTGATCAGTAAGTATTATAATTATATTAAATGATGCACCACACACACACACACACACACACACACACAATGTGTCCGTCCTGTGCCAGGTTGCATAGCAATAGAAAAAAACAATAGCCAAATAAATAGTAGAATAATACAAATTAAACAACAGATTTACAAATGTACAGTAAGTCTAAGTCCTAGGAGAAGTATAAAAATATAGGTAAGATATTCAGTCAGCAAAAACAATAAGTGTAATAAAAGGGTAATAATAATAATAATGCAAGAAAGGAAGTATTGCACATGATATAAAGAATATGAAGAATATTGCACATGATGATGAAAGGTAATGTAGCATGGTAATATATGTATATATATATATTATGCATGCAAGTTATATTTATGCACAAGTTCTATCTAATATCGCAAGGATAATATTGAGAAGAAGTATTGCACATTGCACAATATACACAGCATATTATAAAGATTTCCCAATTGTTTGCTCCCAGCGATAGGCGCGATACTGGTGCGCACATGGTGAGGCTGTTGCACGAATTCGCGCAATCTAATAGACTATTCTCACACATAGCGCCTTATATGCATTCATATTACCATATATATATATTACTATATCTTTTTTTAAACAACAAGAATGTAAAATCGGTGAAAAAAAGCACATCTATAACGACATCACACCTTATTTTCTGCACTACACAAACAGTCACCACTCCCTCAGTATATAAATATATAAATATTTATTTATGCACAATGATCAAAGTGTTCGTACCTTGATATGCTCGGATTAGGACGTCCACATGCTTAGAAACATGTTGCAATAATAACAATAATTAAGATTATTTCGTGGATAAAATGGAGAGAAACGCTTCGTCGTCGTCGTGGTCGGCGTCGCGTCGTGAAGGTGTTGACGGTCGTCGTAGTCTTTCGCCCGTCGTTGACAACACGCAGGGGTACACGTGTGGCAGGCCACGGCGTTAACACGTCAGCGCGCCTCCTATTGGCCGTCGGCGCTCGCAGACACGCCCCCCGCGCCGCTCTCCATTGGCCGAGGTGGGGCGCGGTGGGCGTGTCGTGTCTGCACGGGGCCCCCTCGCCGCTCACGTTGAAGGCTGTGTGGCCGCGCTCCGTGGGCCACCGTAGTGCTGCGAATAGACGCGCACTCGTGGGAATGCGACTTTTTACTGCACTTTTTTAGCACATATGTCGCCGTCACGTCGCGGTTCAAGAGGCGGCAAACGACAGAGCACACGAAAAACCGCTCGACGACGACGGGGGATCCGTGGCGTGGGGTGGGTGGAAATTCGCGTTGCGCCTCGCCCCGCGTACTTACGGCTGCAGCATACACACTCCAACGTGCAGCAGAGACAGCGTGACGTGACGTCAGCTTTTCTGGTTCATTACGAGGCCCCGCCCCCGGGCACGCGGCAGGCGGGGTGGTCCGGGAGACACACACATCACACACACACACACACATCCAAGGCGAATCTAGGGCAGGCAGAGCATGCGTGGACAGGTGATGTGTGTGTGTGTGTGTGTGTGTGTGTGAGGCTCCTACTGCTGCAGACCAAGGCCTCCTGTGCACAGTGAGATATAATATTTGCATGCACAAGAAATACACTTGAAATCATTTATTAACACAAAAATCATTAATCATCACCAAATTTTATTGAACACCTTTTTAAACTGTAAACAATGTCTCAAACTAGTGGTTAACATGAATAACTGCAGTGAATATACAAAGAATAGACACTGAAAATGTATTCCAAAATTAACATTTATTGTAAAAAGAGAGAAAACAGAGACCAAATTCACAGAACATCAGAACATCAACATGAATTCAACTCTGTGTGTGTGTGGCTCCTACTGCTGCAGACCACTGCTATAGGCAAGGCCTCCTGTGCACAGTGAGATAATATTTGCATGCACAAGAACAAGAAATGCACTTGCACAGACACATGCACAGATTGGTTATGGCCCAAAAATAAAGAAAGAAATTGGAGGAACATTTTTTACAATTTTCCACATTTCCACTTGAACTAATCGGTCTCATTCATACATTCTTGTTCTAATAAGGCAATGCAACTTTGCACGATTCAATCACAAACGAAATGACACAGATGTATTTGCTCTTGGGTCACAATGATAATAAAATCTATTTCATAATTAGTCATATTTTATTTTTAACAACATATCAGAGTAGGATGGTCTGACCCCAACTAAGTCTCTTTAACCCTCCTATTGTGTTTGTTTCTCCCCCCTTACTTTCTTTCATCCTCACCAAATTTTATTGAACACCTTTTTAAGCTGTAAACAATGTCTCAAACTAGTGAATAACTGCAGTGAATATACAAAGAATAGACACTGAAAATGTATTCCGAAATTAACATTTATTGTAAAAAGAGAGAAAACCGAGACCAAAATCACAGAACATCAGAACATCAACATGAATTCAACTCTGTGTGTGTGTGTGTGTGTGTTTGTGTGTGTGTGTGGCTCCTACTGCTGCAGACCACTGCTATAGGCAAGGCCTCCTGTGCACAGTGAGATAATATTTGCATGCACAAGAACAAGAAATGCACTTGCACAGACACATGCACAGATTGGTTATGGCCCAAAAATAAATAAAGAAATTGGAGAAGAAAAATGAATAATTTTCCACATTTCCACTTGAACTAATCGGTCTCATTCATTCATTCTTGTTCTATTAGTCATATTTTATTTTGAACAACATATCAGAGTAGGATGGTCTGACCCCCACTACGTCATGAACGTGTGGTAAAAATAATCCAATAATAAAAATTAAAATGACCCACATTAAGTTGTACATGCGCTGTACTTTGTACAAAATACAATTCATGCTTTGTCCCCAAGATCTGTCCCCATGTGTGGATGATCCGTTTTGGACAATAAGCTCTCTTAATCTCGGTTTAGTCCAAAAAAAGTAAAGCCTCCGGCACCCATAATAATAATAATTATAGAGGAATTATATTATGAGGGACTTACTTTACACTTAGACGTACTTTTAAATTAGATTGTTATTATTGTTATGATTTATTATGATGATTATTTGTTGTGTTTTATTCTTGGTTTCGATTCACAACAGGCTTTCTTTCATACAAACTGTAAACTCCATGCATATATGCTTATCTTACCTTCCTGATGATGACGAACTAACAAAAACTGGACGGATCACATAACTCTTGTTTAGGACAGAATGTTCTTACCTTGTAGATATAATAACTTTATTTGTATAGCACATTTTAAAAACAAAGTTACAAAGCGCTTCACAGCCTTAAGGTAAAAACAACAAGGAAATTATGCAGTAAACATCGAAGGTAAAATCAGCAGAAGGAGTGCAAGAAGCATCATAAAATAATAATATAAGTAATATGATACTTGTTTGCCCGATGGAATGACTAAAGAAGCCCTCTAGATGTTCACACCTGTAAACACGTTTGACCTCTCCCAGGTCAACTTGACGTGATACCTGGGAGGACAAGAGGGAGGAGCCCAAGAGAGATCTGGCCGGTGATTGGTCCAAAGTAAATAGGCCTCTACACCTGCCGCACAATTGCCGAGTTATTGTACAAAGTTGGAGCTGAGAGCGAATGGACGGTTGAATCGACTGTAAAACAGTGAAACACAGCCTATGACTTTTCTCAGTTGCTGCCTTTATTGCAATATTGACCATTTAGTCATTTAGGAGACAACATTATTATCCAGATAGATCAAACCCAGTAGCCTACTAGCATATGCAGTATGTCCTAATAATAATGTGCTAATAACTTGCTATTCACAGAGGTGAATAGGTGAATAGGACAGTACACCCTTTTCTTTGTCTATGTAACTTTACCTGTCGGCATACAAAAGGACATAAAGCAGCAATGCATTTCTGTAATACGGTCGTTAGTTCGATTCCCTGGGATCCCCTATAGCTAAATGTTGTGTTGTCCCTGAGCAAGGCACCACCTAACCCTTATGGGTTATTGTGAGGCAATGTAAAGCACTTTGGATAAAAGTGCTATAATGCACTTGCATCCATTTACCACTTACAATTTGTACGGGGAACGTGAAGTAAAGAAGACAGCCACACCTACAAACTTTTCTTAGTTTTTTGTATTATTATGTATTATTATATGTATTATTATATTTGTTCCCTTTTTCCTATTTTACCACCAGGTGTGAGAGTGTGAGTGTGATTAGCCATTCGAAAAGTGTTTAGCCATTGTGTCTACCAGTTGGTCCAGTCCACTGGCTGGTAGACAGGAGACTGATCTAGTCATCATTAATCTGGGTAACTACTTATAGTCTAGTCATCATTAATCTGGGTAACTACTTATAGTCTAGTCATCATTAATCTGCCCAGCTACTTATGCAGGCAACTTGGCAATTATGAAACTCGTTCTATTCGTCTCATAAATATGAATGCTCGAAAACAGCTCTATTCTTATCTTCAGGTACCACAGTGATATATTGCTGCCTCTCCTTCAACAAATGTACTCTTTGTAAGTCGCTTTGGATAAAAGCGTCTGCCAAATGCCCTAAATGTAAAATGTAAAATGTAAATGTAACTAATTTCCAATCAAGTCATCAGGGAGCCTTGTTTAGAAATGCATTGAGTCGTTTTCCAGAGGACTTGGCCTCATGAATGAAGAGAACACAGATGACCTAA
>PIJE02001302.1:107191-114691 GCA_002895965.2 Coryphaenoides rupestris
TTGCCGCGTCCCCCCCTCCTCCACTAAAGGCTAACGGCTGACGGCTAATCCTCTTGTCATTCAATGTGTTCCCAGTCATTCAACACCAGAGTTAGTGCGCTCTCCCCCACTCTCCCCCAGTCTCTCTCTCTCTCTCTCTCTCTCTGTCTTCTCATGCAATACTATTTCATAGTAAGCAGGCAATGGCACCCATTCAAACTTCTCTACGCTACCGCTATTACCAAACTGATGGTAGCGAGTTGCAAGTACCGATTGAACACACTTTCTGTCGTTAACACCGGTGCACACGAAGAGGAGGAGACGGTATGAAAGATCTACACGGCGTTCTAAGTAGTTCCTTGGATGTTGACGTATGAGGCTCTTACTGAGTACGGATCTACTGGATGACAGTCCGAGAGACCTTGCATCGGAAATTCACCTCTAATGAATCATACAGGACCTACTCCGGCTCTCAGCACGCCAGGTCTCAATGTGCCATTGCTCACAAGATATACACCTAGAATCCACCCACGCGGGATATTTAAAAGCCCTAAAAAACTGCTGAGTCACTCCTCAAAACTCGTTAGATTGCTTTTGATTGTCTTGCTCGGTGGCGTACAGGAGCATAAAATCCTCTTAGTAAGCTTGCGGCGTTATCTTTTGCGTATAGTGACTTGTTCCAACAACTATGCGAGTAACCTCAGCCGTGGTTGCTCCGCTTTAAATGTATCTAAAGATGCACTAGTAGTGCTACGGATGACAGCTAGAGATGGGGTATAGTTGTCTCAGGTAGTACACGAGGAAACAGCTAATTTCGGAAATATCAAGCAAGCATGAGAGCGACCACAGATAACAAAATCTTCGCGGCGTGCATGTCGAATGGAGGAAACAGATACCTGGAGAAAGATTTATCGTGTGATACAAGCGAGGATACGTGAAGGTGGCACGGGGTAGGAGTCGCTAACGTGATATGTGCGAGCCCTGTATAGGTACTGCAGTACATACCAGTGCAGACCGCTATATATCATTGGGTCACACTCTGTATGTACATAAATCGAGTTCTCGGTACCCCGTAACCACTACCTAGTTCCCGGTCTGGTGGAAGACGGAATTCGTGTTCAAGTAACAAAATTGTCGCCTTGATCTAAGGATTTATTATATGATATTGTCTCCCATTATCTTTATCCAATGAGAAGTAAACTATTGGATAACAATATTTTATTATATATCTTATTTTACAATTAAAACTAAAAATGTTCCATTTAATATCCCAACGTCAACACTACTTTCTTGAACCGACATGTTCGAAGGCCGACCGTGGGAAAGCATTACTCCTTGCGAGATGCAATTTCCTTTCTTCTTCAGGATATGGAACATTCTCTGGTACTTGTTGACTGTGATTCCTGGAGCAAACCCCGACGCGAAGACGCTGACTCTGGTTAACTCTCGAGTGATCGATGCGGTCGCTGTGCTGCACCTCGAAAGCACGTTTTTTGGCAACCATTGAATTCTGCTCAGGGCCGCTAACGTTCCGATAAGGAAGAATATTAATGAGGTTGTTGAGAGTCGACCTCTTTTGTCCTTTCATTAACCCACACACACACACACACACACACACACACAATGTTAGTGCCAAACCTTATATCCTGTTTTTCTTGGAAAGGCGTCGTCGTTACCTGGAACTGGATTATGTCGGGAACTGGATTCTGATGGGAACTGGATTTCGGTCCGGACTCATTTGCACACAGGTGGCTAATGCGGTCTGCACTGTATGTACTGCATTCCAAAAGTCATTCCATAGCGACTCCTACCCCGGCCCCCCGATTCTCGCTTCCTAAATCTTCAGATGTTTCCTTGATGGCCAAGATTTTTAGTTTTTCTATCTTGGCTGTATTATTCTTTTTGTTACCAGACTCCCCATTCCTCCTTGTCTTTAGACATTTCCCAAGTACTCCCTGCAATCCTTCAAAGTACCCCTAAGGGTTTTTAGACTACAATCGCATTTACATTTACATTTACATTTACATTTAGGGCAATTGGCAGACGCTTTTATCCGGCGAGACTAAAAGTGATTAGAAGCACATTTGAGATGCGGGCCGATGGCCTTTTAGTGATTCTCGGTTCCGCCCTGTCCTCCGAGTCCGACTCACTCGACCACTAACCAAACCACTAACCGGTACTCGTCTCCTCCTCTCTGTGACGGGTACAGTGCACCAGCAGTGGGAAGCAGGGTGCGTAGAAGTGAATGGGTCCTCCTGTCTATTTACTAGTAGGGGTTCCTCCTTTTCCTGGTGGGAGAAACGCAGAGGGGGAGACGGACGAGGGAGGGAGGAGAGAGAGAGAGAGAGAGAGAGGAACCGCGTTCACAGAGAGGACAAAGGCCTCTATATCGCCCTGTTTATTCAGATGAGCCGCGGGTGGAGGTGGTGGAGGGTGTGGGTGTGGGGTGGGCTGTGGTGGACGGAACAACATACAGTAGTGTGCCCAGGTGTGGGCTTGTGTTGCAATTCACAGATTCGAGATTCAAGGACTTTCTTTATCGTCAAACACACATACAGGATATGCAGTGAAATGAAAAAGTGCCGATGCTCAGCAGAATGTGCAACGATAACAATTGAGGGGAAATAATCAACTTACTAACTGACTAACTGATTAACTGACTAACAAACGGACTGACTGACTGACTGACTGACTGACAACTAACTGACTTTACTGACTAACTCACCCGTACATGCAGCGAGTGACATGCGCAGGGCGGTGCTGATAAAAGGGTCCATTGTGTGTGTGTGTGTGTGTGTGTGTGTGTGTGTGTGTGTGTGTGTGTGTGTGTGTATCTCACGCTGGAATGCCCGGTCCGGTGATTTTGGGACCTTGAGCGTCGGTCCGGGAACTTCCGGGAGGGTCAGAGTGCGTGACCTCTGACCTCTGTTGGTCGTCCTACATAGT
This sequence comes from Coryphaenoides rupestris, assembly GCA_002895965.2. Taxonomy (NCBI): domain Eukaryota; kingdom Metazoa; phylum Chordata; class Actinopteri; order Gadiformes; family Macrouridae; genus Coryphaenoides; species Coryphaenoides rupestris. Next base: position 110,117 of record PIJE02001302.1, read on the forward strand.
CATTGGTAGTCATTTCTTGCAGCTATTCTGCGCTGGTCTTTTCAGGGCACTGAGTTGAGAGAGAGAGAGAGAGAGAGAGAGCATGTGTGTGTATACGTGTGTATACGTGCGTGCTGAGTGGTGATTCTGACTCATCACAGTCTGTGTCAATGTGTGAATTGCTCTATAGTGTTGTAACTTTAGTACATTTCTTATTGTTTATCGAATGTGCAACAAGTCATAAGTTACACTCGTGAAGGTTATGACGTCATGGAACGTGGAAAATCTAATTTTGTTTTGGAAATTTCCATGAAATGTCCATATTTCTGTTCATCCATTCTTTAACAGGGACCATGGGGCAGGATAGTCTCGTCTAGTGGTTTACGAAAGGTTGTGGGTTCGAGTCTACCTGTAGGTGCCCCCGAGCAAGGCACCCTCACCGACCCCCTCTACCTGCTCCTTAATGACACGGCATCTAAAAAAACAAACCCAAATTGTACCGTAAAGTACTGTCGCTTTGGATCAGCCCGCCACAAAAATCTATTATTAAACTTGTTCAGCGGTTGTATATTGTGGTCGCCGTGGTTACATATTGGATTGAGCAACAGTTCACAGCAACGCACCGCTCCTGTGATGTTCTTAGTCATCTAAATGGGTCGAAAGTCCCCTCTGTGTGTGTGTGTGTGTGTGTGTGTGTGTGTGTGTGTGTGTGTGTGTGTGTTGTGTGTGTTGTGTTGTGTGTGTTGTGTGTGGTGTTGTTGTGTGTGTGTGTGTGTGTGTGGTGTGTGTGATGGTGCCGCGTGTGCGTGTCTAAGGTGGGTGGGGGCGGGTGATGCAATTCAGTGCACAATTGATTCAATGTGTGTGTGTGTGTGTGTGTGTAGAGAGGCAACAGCTATACTTGATCACCTTGATCACTAATACCGATCAATAATCACAGATATTAGCATGGATGGCGTCGATTGCGTGTCATACTAATGGAAAGGCTCGTGCCATGGCCCCGCCCCCTTCTTCTGCTTTTGTAGTTTAATATATAATCTCCTTCGGAAACTCTGACTGAACCTCCTTTTCTTTCATTCACTCTCTACCTCTCTCTATCGGTTCTCTTTACTCTCTCGCTTTCTGTCTGTCTTGGGGACTGTTTGAATGGCGGATTGAACGCTTGTGTTGACCAACCAGATTGAAGACGTGATTGACAGGTGAAACTGAAACACACACGTATACTGTATGCACACACACACACACACATACACGCACACACCCATACACACCCCATTCTCCTGGGGGAAACGTGGACAATGGAGACAATGTCTGCTGTACCGTATGTATTCTGTACTCTCTCGCCCTCGCTCGCTTTCATTCACACTTTACCTCTCTCTGTCTTCCTCTCTCTCCTGAACCAATGTCTCCAATGTCACTCGATTTAAATTGTAAATCTCTCTTATCTGTTTCTTTTTTTACTCCATCTCTCTCTAGTACCTCCCTCCCTCTATCTATAGTGCCAATGAATGAAAAAGTCCCATGAGTCAGGTGTGTGTGTGTGGATGCCGTGTGTTGTGTGTGTGTGGATCCACGTGTGTGTGTGTGTGTGGATGCCACGTTTCATTTGTTGGATGCACGTGTGTGTGTGTGTGGATGCACGTGTGTGTGTGTGTGTGTGTATACGTACATGCATACATACACGTTTCATCAGCTGTTCAGCTTCCATTTCATCAATGCTTTAAATAGCACCTGGAATTATGCTGGACCCCCCCCCCCAACCCAGCAATTTACCAAAGACTATTTATAATGATGACAAAGACAAAAAGTGGGGGCAGCGAGTTCAAGTTCAAAGTTCACATTTATTATTTTATCGCATACAATATGACATACAGGACACACTGACAAAACATCGACGTACACATTGTCCCGACTAAGTCAAATTAAATGAAGTAAAATAATAATAATCACTAACAGGATAAAAGCGAAACAACAAATACCATATTGAGTCTTTAACAACATAATTCCCCAGTGTGGTATAGCCAGATATATTTCTGGGTTTTGTTCGAACCCCGTTGTCTTGACTGTAGAGGCCGGATGCCTTGACCCTTGACCCTCGACCCTCGACCCCTACCTGCTCATCGCGAATGACGGCGTGTGTGAAAAGACAAGTCTATTGATCAGTGTTTATTTGCTGAACAACAAAACGGTGACGAAATATTGCAGCATATGGATAATCATAATATAATATATATATTATATATAATCATACTAAAAACAATAATGATAATCATATATAATAATGATGATAATAATGTTGTTGTTGTTATGGTTAAGAATCATTTATTGTATCATGTATACGTTTATTCTCGTATTGTTGCGGTGCGCTTTGAAATGATAGCAACAATACAAAAAGGAGCAATAAAACGAACAATAAAAGTCTATGTAAGTTCAACTAATCTTTATTGTTTAAGATTCAGACTCTGGACTCTCCTAATTGTGGGGTTATGTACACACAACACAACACACCACACACACACACACACCACAACACACACACACACACACACCACACACACACACACACACTTCCGTGCATTGACATGCTCTCTCTCTCTCTTCTCTCTCGTCTCTCTCGTCTGGTTATACCTGTGGTGCTTCAGAAAATGGAATTTCTATGAATTATTGAATTCTTTTATTGAATAACCAGGAAAAAGTGCTATATATAATATATAGCACATACAGAATTTCCCTTCGGGATTAATAAAGTTTTATCTTATCTTATCTATGTTATATCCTGACTGGTTTGTATTGATGTTATCCGAGATATTAAAATGACCTATGTATTGGGATTTGGCAATATGGCTTCCCACCCACGACCATATAATCCGTGTTCTTCACCACCACCCCCATGATGTGGCGGCCATCTTGTCCCCTTCCCCCAATGCAGCGGAGCAGACTCCAAACAGCGGGGCGGGCGTCCATACTACCGCTGGCGGCGGCGGCGGCGGCGGGGCCGGCGACACCCGACCCGAGTACATCGCCTTCGGCCTGGTGCCGTTCTTCTTCCTGCTCGGCCTGCTGGGCGTCCTCATCTGCCACATCCTGAAACACAAGGGCTACCGCTGCACCACGCAGTCCGGCGAGGAAGCGACCGAGGAGGACGAGGACGAGGATAAGGACCCGGAGCTGGGAGGAGGTGAGGCCGGACGGTGTGCGACAGTGTGACAGTGTGTGCCCGTTCCGTTGCCTGTTCGGAAAACGGTCGCCGATGATCTTGGCGTGCGGCTTTGTAGAGCGAGGACCGCATTCGTCCGAACCGCATGGCGCTCGACGACGCACTTCCTCGGGTTCTCGGCAATACGCCCGCCGAGCGTGGAGTCGATTGGATGAACGGTTGTGGAGAAATAGAATCACAGCCATACATACGTGCACGCATACATACAGTACATATAGTACACGGACACACAGAGACTGCTTGAGGGTCCGAGGGTCATGAGTCAGGGAGTGTCTTTTAATGGCCACCTGTGGTACGCCCCGTCCCCCTCCTTCTAGCAGCCAAGTGGTACATTCCACTTTGTAACGACCGCGGTAGTATCATGTAGGTGGGAGACCGAAAGAAAGATATTCATAAAGAATGAGGAAAGGATTTATGACGCAGACCAGAGTCGTCCAACCAGTATTGTGCACCGAGTACCGGGGTCCATATTGATGAAGATCGAGGCAGAAGTTCGGGGGGGGTCAGGCTCGCTGGGTGCCAAAGGAAACGAGGAAGAACGTTCACATTTTTCTTCACATTTAGTTTTATTTCCACCGCGTTTTATTCTCTTTATCCGCTGTACACGTGTGCACTATTTAACTGCGTCTGCGTCTTCATTCTGTCTGTGGAGGAAAAAAACGGCCAGAGAAGTGGGAGAGAGCGACGGCTGAAGTGACTGAATTGCAATTATTTCTTCTTAGACGTCATGGGAAGTATGCAAATGGAAATATATTTATTCCTTTCCTACACGCTCGTCATCTCTCCTTCCGCTCTCCTCTCATCCTTGTCTCCCCTCATTTCCTCCCATCCCTTCTCCTCCCCTCCTCCCCGTCTACTATGTATACATGAGTCATCTCACGGTGAGAGAGAGAGAGAGACAGAGAGAGAGAGACAGAGAGAAGAGACAGAGAGAGAGACAGAAGGGTGTTCTCTGGCCGCTGGAAAGAATGGCAATGTTGACTGCCAAACTCGTTTCTCTCTCTCTCTCTCTCTCTCTCTCTCTCTCTCTCTCTCTCTTTCTGTCTCTCTCTCTCTCTCTCTCTCTCTCTCTCTCTCTCTCTGTCTCTCTCTCTTTCTGTCTCTCTGTCTCTCTCTTCCCCCCAGAACTTAGAAAGCTGAAACTCCATTCAGCAGAGAGGAGGAGGAGGAGGAGGAGGAGAGCTGTGATTGGTCAGCGGTCACAACAACTGTCCTTTTCTTTTCTTCCTTTTTTCTTCTTCTTCTTACTTTCCGACTTCTTACTTTACTTTCTCTCTCTGTCGCTTTCTCTCTCTCTGTCGCTTTCTCTCTCTCTCTCTCTCTCTCTCTCTCTCTCTCTCTCTTCCCCCCCCCCCCCCCCTTCCATTGTAACCCAAACA
>PIJE02001302.1:119691-137191 GCA_002895965.2 Coryphaenoides rupestris
CCGCGTCACCTGACCAGCCTCTTGGCCCCGCCCAACGTGGCTCCAGCACCAGATGGCCCCCGAGATGTATGACGACGGGGAGAAAAGAGATTTTTATGAATGAATAACGGAGGCTTTTAGTTCAGGCAGGAGGCCCCAGTGCCAGGAATATACACTATATACAGTATATGTATAAAACAATATACAGTATCTCCATAAAAATAATAATACAAAAAATAAAAATGTGTCAGAATGAGAACCACAACATAAACCAAATGTCAGTATTTTGTGTGATTGGGTGTGATCGCATTTCTGCCCCAGTTGTCAATTTAAAATGGATCAAATATACAGTGTGACTGCTTGATGAGATATGGATCTATATCTATAGATCTATACATGGATAATACATGTAGATAATGGGATAGATCTAGGGATGGATTAGGTTCCATGTTCTTGGGTGGGTTCATTTCTTTCTCTCTCTCTCTCTCGCTCCGCTGGCCGAGTGCCCATGCTGGCACACAGAGGAGAGAGAGAGAGAGAGAGAGAGAGAGATGCAGAGAGAGGGAATGGGGAGAGAGATTTCTATGATGTCATTGGACCACACAGACTTCTCTCTCCCTCTGCAGTACTTTTTTATAGATCTCTCTCTCTCTCTCTCTCTCTCTCTATACCTCTCTCTCTACCTCTCTCTCCCTCTCTAATTGAATCAAAATGGGTTCAACGGGAGTGTCTCCACGGAATGCCTTATCATGCTGGTGGCCAACGGGAGACACACACACACACACACACACACACACACACACACACACACACACACACACACACACACACACACACACACCTCTCCATAGGTGTGGTTGTGCTCTAATTAATGCAAAGTACAGTATATATATATGTGTGTGTGTGTGTGTGTGTGTGTGCACCGGTTTGAAAAGGGCACGTCATCTACGCTGCCTTTGTGCAACCCACCCCCCACGTGTGTATGTGTGTGGGCGTGCGTGCACGTGTGTGTGGGCATGTGCTTAATCTCTCTCTCTCGCTCTCGCTCTCTCGCTCACCCCCAGCCCTCCGCTGACGCCCACCTCCCCCAACCCCTCCACCCCTCCCATGACCCCCGTCTCTCCGGGGTCCCCTGGGTTCCCGGACGCGGCGGGGGCGGGGTCCAACAGGCACACGTGCAGCCACCTGCACACGATCGGGGGTCCGGGGGGGCCCAGCAACACGTGCAGCCGCTGCAGCCAGAGGAAGTGGCCGTTGATGAGGAGACTCTCGCCCCGCAGGAGCGCAGAGAATCGCCGCAGCCAGCAGGGGGCGGTCACCGTGCTGGCCGTCGGGAGGTCTGTGTGTGTGTGTGTGTGTGTGTGTGTGTGGTGTGTGTGTGTGTGTGTGTGTGGTGTGTGTGTGTGTGTGTGTGTGTGTGTGTGTGTGTGTGTGTGTGTGTCACTTTTTGTGTGTGTTTCATTGTTTGACTTTGTGTGTTGTGTTTCCCTATGTGATTCTGTGTGTGTGTGTGTGTGTGTGTTTCAGTAGGTTTCACAATGTGTGTGTGTGTGTGCATGTGTGTTTCAGTATGTTCACTGTGTGTGTGTGTGTGGTGTGGGGTGTAGTCGTTACCATGGTTACGCGAGGCAAGTCGTCCAATCCAATTGAAGGACGTTCGGCGTAATTAGGGAAATTCACCACCTCAACCAGGCAATCTGTGGTCTTCCTCTGTGGGAGTCCCCCGCAAAGTGTGTGTGCGCGTGTATGCTTGTTTGTGTGTGTGTGTGTGTGTGTGTGTGTGTGTGTATGCGTGTGTGTGTGTACACCTCATAGGTAGATGAGAGCTAAGAGGAGGAGGAGGAGGAGGAGGGAAAGATGAAGGAGGGATTTAGTAGAGGGAATTACAACTCAACAGTTCCTCGCTGATTACATTTCCATGTATTTATTTATTCATTCTTTTCTTACGTTCTTGATCGTGCCGTGGCTTTACATTTACATTTACATGTACATTAGAGAGAGAGAGAGAGAGAGAGAGAGAGAGAGAGAGAGAGAGAGAGAGAGAGAGAGAGAGAGGAGAGAGAGAGAGAAGAGAGAGAGAGAGAGAGAGAGAGAGAGAGAGAGAGAGAGAGAGAGAGAGAGAGAGAGAGAGAGAGAGAGAGAGAGAGAGAGAGAGAGAGAGAGATCACTCACACAGTTTTCCTTTCCTGATCCAGGTTCCGTGTGACCAAGTGTGAGAGGCAGCCCAGGGAGAGGCGGACCCTGCTGATGTCGGAGGCCAATGGGAGCGCGCCGTCCTCCCCCGTGGAGGCGGAGCCTAAGAGCAGGACGACGTCGCAATCCCAACAGGTACAAGGGTGCGAGAGAAGAGAGAGAGCATGTGTGTGTGTGTGTGTGTGTGTGTGTGTGTGTGCTGGCGACAGCCCAGTCTGCTAAATGCCCTAAATGAAATGTCATTTTGGTCCGTTTTGGTGTCATGCTATGGTGGACCGATATGTTTTCTCCTCTGTCCAATAGGAGCCCACGAAGTGACCGACCAGCCAAGAGGTAAGTCCTCCCGATTCCTGCTGGTCAACGCCATTTGCTTTTGTATTCTCACACGAACACTCGATTTCAAAACACGAGCTAAAGTGACACTGCGGTGCCATTTTATCTTTCCGTCAAACCGCCCCCCTTTGACCCTTGACCTTCTTTCGCAGGGCTGACAAACCGAGGGGCTTTCAGTGGGGCGGAGGACGAGAGCGGACGGCAGGACAGAAACGGCAGAGGCCGGATGAAATACGTAGGATGGAGGGGGAGGGGAGCGGTGTGATGATGAGGATGATGATGATGATGATGATGATGAAGATGAAGACGATGGTAGCTACAAGGAAAGGCGAGGAAGAGCCCCGACCCCACCTCCACCCCAGCCCCTCTCTCTGAACAACAACTCTCAGTATCACGTGGTGTGGTGTGTGGTTGTTGTATTTTCAATGTATTTTCAAAGTTTTGGTCATGCAGTATATTGTCGATGATGTATTTATTTACCTTACATTCCCCGCCGTGAACCGGGGGAACAGGTGCCTTGCCCAAGGGGGGGGGCGTGGAGGCTAAGGTAGTAGGGGAGATTGGGGGGGGGGGCGGGGGGGGGGATTGATAGTTTTGAACCGGCAGCTCCACAACCACCCGTCCCACGGGGTCCGAGGAGGGGGGGGTCCTTCTCGGGCACGTGCACGCACGCGCGCAACATGTCGCGTGGGTGCTAATTTTGCGTCAAAAAAAGTTGTTGTCGTTGACGACGAATGGAATGGAGTGGGGTAAGGGGGGGGGGGGAGCGTTGCTAGAGAAACAAAAGAACCAGTCCCTCGTTCAGGGGTCATGGTGAAGAAGAAGAAGAAGAAGAAGAAGATGATGATGATAATGATGACTAAGAGGCAACGGCAGAGATCCAAAATGTGCTTTATCTCGCTCGCTCAACACTCACCCCGGTCCCGGACACCGCGGTGAAGAGAGAACGGTGTTACAACAGCGCCACCGCCGTTTACCCATTTATCAAACTGTCACTCCCTCAAAGAACTCCTTTTCATATTAAAAACTAAAAAAATATAATAAAACGCCCATTGAATAGATTCTCGGGTTCTACAAAAGGCGGCGTGATGAACGAGCACGTCGCTTCGTTCAAAAGTCTTTTTTTTTTTCCTTCTTCATTTTTGTTTAGAGTGTAAAATGTTTGTTCAATGTTGATGTGACGCCCTGACCCTCACCTGCGCACCTCCGGTGGAGCACGGGCACCCCCGAAAGGTAGCCCCTCCCCTTCCCTCCTCCCCTCGGCATTCTGGGTATTCTCCTCCTGCGAATAGGACGGTGTCGACCCGACCTCGTGACGGGGGAGAAGCCTCTGCCGGGGCGGTATATCGGAGGAGCGTTGTCGGGCTTTCGCTGGAAGACATTTCAATCAAAAAACCCTCAAAAAACATGCGACAAAGCGAAATAAACAAGACAAACAAACACTAGTTTAGGTCGAACACAGAACTCAGAAGTGTGTGTGTACAGATTCCGTCAAAACCACCGTTCCAAACATAATCCGTTACGATGGTCTTGTTCTGTGCGGCGCCCCCCCCCGGTGGGCCAATCTGTGCCGGACGAACAAAACCGCCGTATTCCTGCCGCCAGACTCTGTTGTCGTTGCCTTGGAACAAAAATCTCTCTGGAGTCCCGACGATGACGGAGCGTGGCGAGCTACCTCGTTGTGCTTGACCGCCGTTTATTTGTGTGTTACCGTCGACGACAACAACTGCCTTGTTTTGTAATGTCTGTTTTTTTAAAGAGTCACAAAGTGCTCGTATAAATTACTTATGAATCCTTTTATGGATTTTAGCTTTATTATGGCCTATTAGGAGAGAGGCCCAACATTTTTTATTTGGTTTTTATTAAATGTATATTTTGTGTGTGTGTGTGTGTGTGTGTGTGTTTTCAGTTCCTGGGAGAAGCAGACAATGGATGCTGAAAAGAGTTAACACTATTATAGGACTTGACATTTTTCGTCAACATTTGCCAAATATTCTCACCAAAAAAACACTGTTGTTTGTTTCAAATCACCAAGGTCAGAGTGTCTTATCCAAATGTATTTTTTAACAACCATTGTCATTCCTGCCTTTATCTTGAAAGTTTAAAGTAAAACTACGACACGTAACCAACAAAGAAGTGTGTGTCTTAACATTCTTTTTATTGAAGGGAAAAATTGGCAGGTTGAAGCAAAACATGTTTCAAAAAATTATCCCAATCTGACATGTTTTACCATCATTTCAATGTGTATTTTTTTTTAAAAGAATGATTATATTCTGTATCGGCCTACCGGCACATTTTTGTGATTGTTTATATATTTGGGAAATGTGTGTGTGTGTGTGTGTGTTTGGGTGCTATTTTTTTGTAACAGTTCCCTAAATGGTTCCCAAAATGGATGGTATATATATATATATATATATATATTTTGCATCGGCGAATGAGATTAATAAAGATATAATGAAGGACATGTAAAATGGTCTCGCCCCCACAATGATTGCCGCAAAGATCTTTAAGCAAACTATTTAATAATAACGAACGCCACACACACACACGCACACACACCGCCGACTCGGCGACTTTGAATGAAAAATCCATCCGTCTTCCTTACGGCGCCTTCATTTCCTCCCTCGCCCGCCCGCCTCTCTCATTTTTAACGGTAATAATAGACGGAGAAGATTTATCTCCGTCATCGTGAAGAAGACTTGAGGGGCCGACGAGGCTCCTGTGTCTCCACCGGACTGCGCATGCGTTTAAAGAAAATAGCCCAAATATAATACATAATAATATAATACATAATAATATAACACATAATAATATCATACAAAGTTCACAGCGGGAGGCCGCCGACGTAAACGGGCGATATTGATAGCCTCTGGAAGACGTCGCGGGCCGTTAACCTTGCTGTTCGGCGTTTGAAATGGATATAAAAGCAATTGTTGGACATTTTCTCCATTCGGCAGAGCGTGTTCTCGATCAAACGCGCCGCCAAATGACTGCAGATTGTGAGCAGAGACACACACACACACACACACACACACACACGCATGCGTATATTATATTGTTGTTGTGTGTGTTATGTCAGTGTGGTATTTTGGTCAGGCAGTCAAAGGGCACCACCAGGTGGGCCTCGGTGGGGTCCTTGAGGTAATGGAAATGTTACGGTTCGAGCGGCAAAGCATCTGACGCTGAAGTCCCTGAGCTGTGAAATCATCGACTTTATTACAGATATCGCTTGAGAGTTGGCTTTTGCGTTGTTGTCAAGAATAGACAAACGCTGCAGTTTACGTACGCAAACAAGTGTGTGTGTGTGTGTGTGTGTGTGTAACCTGTTTGACGGCAGCGACTGCCAGGTTGGCTGCTGCTGCAATTGGAGCTCCTCTGTGTGACCTGTGGCAAATATTGACTTTGCATTAATGTATGTTAAACAAAAAAAAACAACCCTGCTCCCTGCTTGGCACAGGCTGGAGCATTTCACTGCACATCCTGGATGTGTGTGTGTGTGTGTGTGTGACAATTAAACTTCCTGAATCTTGAACGCCCATCTATCTAATATCGGCCACATTTACCCAGTGGGTGATCCTTTACACACTTGTCCAATGGTCCTGTACGCTACCCTAGCAAACTGGTCGAGATCAATAAATATTCCCTCGGTCTAGAGACTCTGGGGTCATAGTTTCTTTTATCTCACCGTGACCTCAGGAGCAGTAAATTCACTTCAGATCCCTCTGTGTGTGTGTGTGTGTGTGCGCGCATCTTCATGGCGGAACCCAGAGGCATCCATGGCTGTGTGTGTGTGTGTGTGTGTGTGTGTGTGCGCATCTTCATGGCGGAACCCAGAGGCATCCATGGCTGTGCTTGCTTGCTTGCGTGTGTGTGTGTGTGTGTGTGTGTGTGTGTTTGGTCGGCTCCCGGCCAAGAGTACGAGGATGAAACTCTGACTCCGTGGGGGGGCGGTGATGATGTGTGGTCAATGTTTAAACACCTTGAACTTGTATATCACGGTGGCTACCTCTTGTCTGTGAGTCTGAGTCGGAGTCTGGGCACACTCTGTGCCGGATGCGGTCCGTGACTCGGCTGCAGCCTCGGATAATAAAGTGGAACACAGTGGGGTTGAGTTCCGGTGTTTTGTTTTTTTTTAAAAGGCGAGCAGTGCAGTCAAAACATTTTGAGCAGACCACCTGATAACAAGTAATAATATTTTCTCACGCTGGATTTCCTGTAAAGGTCCAGTATGTAAGGAGCTTTAAATTGCCAGTTAATGAGCAGGGAAAAAGGAACGAAGTGACATGTAAGCGTGGATAATAAAAAAAATATATATATTCCATATATATATATATTTTTTAAAATGTGTACAAGGTTTAATTATGATTAGAACGAACATTAGTTTCTGATAGTTCTTGTCTCAACCCACGGAGCTCAGAATGCACTTGATTCTTACATAGAGTACCTTTATTAATAATAATAATAATAATAATAATCATACATTTTATTTATACAGCGTTTTTAAAGGTACTCAAAGGCACTTTACTGAGTGAAAAACAGCAACAGACACAGTAAATGCAATAACAATATAAAAGAAACCAAATTGCGGAAAACAGTGGCCGACATGGCGTTGGAAGGAGAGAGGGTTTGGCTTCAGGTAGACCGACATGAGTGCAAAAACTACCACGAGATTTGCACTACGAGACAAAGAATTCATCACGACGGCCGCAGAAATGCTGTCCGCGCCCTCGTGGGATTGGATGAAGGGTTCCTTTAAGGCCGCAAAAAACCCACCAATGGGCTCGTCGGCTAGCGGCTCGCGGGGCCGCGGCGGCGCAATTAGGGATGACATCATTAGCGCTAAACGCCGTCTTGAGAAAAACAAACAGCGGGTCGGGTGGGAGCGAGAGAGCACACACACACACACACACACACACACACACACACACACCTCTGGGACTTACAGTATAGTGTATCTATGCAGTTCGCTAATGGAGTTGGATCAAGAGAGTACACAGTGGCGGGGCGATTCAAAAGGAAAAAGAAAAAGCCCGGCATTATCTCTATTTATTACACTGTTCCCACAATACACGACACATCGTGTGACTGACAAACAACGATGAAGATTAGATTATTAATTATTATCAATACATGAGAAACGTTGAATGCTGGAAGTATGGTAAATGGATTGCATTTCATAATTATCGCATCACAGTATCGCCCTCACATTTCACCCATTCATACAACCGACGGCCGGTGCCAACCATGGCAAAAGGTAACAACCAACACGTCAGGAGCAGGTAGGGTTAGGTGGTGTCTTGCTCAGGGACACCTCCACACTTAGCTAGGAGGAGGAGCAGGTAGGGTTAGGTGGTGTCTTGCTCAGGGACACCTCCACACTTAGCTAGGAGGAGCAGGTAGGGTTAGGTGGTGTCTTGCTCAGGGACACCTCCACACTTAGCTAGGAGGAGGAGCAGGTAGGGTTAGGTGGTGTCTTGCTCAGGGACACCTCCACACTTAGCTAGGAGGGGGAGGAGCCCGGGGATCGAACCAGCAACCTTCCTGTTGCCAGACAACCGCTCTTATACCTCCTGAGCTAAGAGCCACTGCCGCTCCCCAGCAAATATGCCCCCCAAATATGAACATATAAGGTTATGTGTAATTCGTTATATAAGAAGAAGAAGAAGATGAAGAAGAAGAGAATGCAGTAGGGTTGCGTTGGAGCCGCGGGTCGTCCGTTTGCCGTCTCCGGTATCAACTCCAGTGCGCCAGACTCTCGGTATTTTTCGCTGCGCTCTGCGAAAGTCAACACGGCGCTTTTATTTGCAGAGAGATTTCAGCGAACTGCCATTTAAATGAACCCCGGTGACACGAAAGAGACAAGACACACAAAGACGCGCGCGCCCACGCAAAAACACGATCAACAGCACGTTATATACACACACACTCCAACCAACATCACCTTTTATCAATCAAATAGAAGAAGAAGAAGAACTTTATTAATCCACACTAAATAACGAAAGACATTCTGAGTATTACGACGTCTATTCTATTTTGAAACTCCCCAGTTCCCCGACGGTGACTCACTCGAGTAATTCCCACCGCGGCTACACACACTACTCCGACTCAGAGGCAGAAAGTAAATAAGTAAATGCCAGCCGTACAGTTAATGAATCACCAGGGCCACTCACTCGTACCGCTCTCTCTCCACGCTTGGACAACTCGGTGAACAAACTTCGCCCCCCCCCCCCCCCCCCCCCTCGTTAGCGCGCCGCAAACGACACGACTTTAGTCACTGTTTGACCAGCGGGGGGCCAGCCAGCGATAAAAAAAAATACTCAACTGTTCTGTTCTGAATTCTCTGAAACCCTTAGGAAAGGTGCTTCGATGCTTCCTTTCGTACCTCCTTTAGCACCTGGGTTTACGCTGGACCGTCCTGCACGAAAGGAAAGGAGACAGGCGGAGACGTTCCCACAATTCCTTGCAGCAGGAACATTTAAGTGACGAAGGCGAAGCCGGTGATTCTGTCGACAGCACGGATGTTCTTTCCGAAGTCCTTCTGAATTCTCCTTTCCGTCTTTCCTTGTCCTCGCGACGGGGTGAAGGTAAAGAAGTTAGGACTTATTATTATTTAAGTAAATATAAATATCCCTTGAACATCTCCGCCACTCGAAGCGGATTCACTTTTAGCCGCGCGCCACAAAAACGAGAGACAGGCTGTAATTCAACGTGCCACCGTTGAGTAATTACATAGAGTACCTTTATTAATAATAATAATAATAATAATACATGTTATTTATACAGCTTTTTAAAGGTACTCAAAGGCACTTTACTGAGTGAAAAACAGCAACAGACACAGTAAATGCAATAACAATATAAAAGAAACCAAATTGCGGAGAACAGTGGCCGACATGGCGTTGGAAGGAGAGGGTTTGGCTTCAGGTAGACCGACATGAGTGCAAAAACTTACCACAAGATTTGCACTACGAGACAAAGAATTCATCACGACAGCCGCAGAAATGCTGTCCGCGCCCTCGTGGGATTGGATGAAGGGTTCCTTTAAGGCCGCAAAACACCCACCAATGGGCTCGTCGGCTAGCGGCTCGCGGGGCCGCGGCGGCGCAATTAGGGATGACATCATTAGCGCTAACGCCGTCTTGAGAAAAACAAACAGCGGGTCGGGTGGGAGCGAGAGAGCACACACACACACACACACACACACACACACACACACCTCTGGGACTTACAGTATAGTGTATCTATGCAGTTCGCTAATGGAGTTGGATCAAGAGAGTACAAAGTGGCGGGGCGATTCAAAAGGAAAAAGAAAGAGCCCGGCATTATCTCTATTTATTACACTGTTCCCACAATACACACATCGTGTGACTGACAAACAACGATGAAGATTAGATTAGGAACAACATTTTTCCAAATTATCAATACAGAGAACGTTGAATGCTGAAATATGGAAATATGGATTACATTTATATCATCGCTTTTATCCAAGCTCTTTACAGTATTGCCTCACATTCATCCATTCATACAACCGACGGCGGTGCCAACCAATGGAAGAGTAAAACAACAACACGTCAGGAGCAGGTAGGGTTAGGTGGGTCTTGCTCAGGGACACTCCACACTTAGCTAAGGGAGGAGCAGGTAGGGTTTAATGTGGTGGTCTTACTCCGGGACCAACCTCCAGCAGCTTAGCATAGGAGGCAGCAGGTAGGGTATAGGGTGGTGTCTTGCTCAGGGACACCTCCAGCACTAGCTAGGAGGGGGAGGAGGCCCCCGGGGGGAATCGAACCAGCCACGCTTCCTGGTTGCCAGACAACGTCGCTCTTATAACCTCCCTGAGCTAAGAAGCCACTGCCGCTGCCCCAGGCAAACTATGCCCCCATATGAACATAACAAGGTTATGTTGTAATTTTGTTATACTAAGAAGACAGAAGAAGAACGCAGTAGGGTTTGCGGTTGGAAGCCGCGGGTCGTCCGTTTGCCGTCTCCGGTATCAACTCCAGTGCACCAGACTCTCGGTATTTTTCGCTGACGCTGCCTGCAAAGTCAACACGGCGCTTTTATTTGCAGAGAGATTTCAGCGAACTGCCAATTTAAATGAACCCGATGACACGAAAGAGACACGACACACAAGAGACGCGCGCGCCCACGCAAAATACGATCAACAACACGTTATACACACACTCCAACCCAACATCACCTTTTTATCAATCAAATGGAAGAAGAAGAAGAACTTTATTAATCCACACTAAATAACGAAAGACATTCTGAGTATTACGACGTCTATTCTATTTTGAAACTCCCCAGTTCCCGACGGTGACTCACTCGAGTAATTCCCACCCCGGCTACACACTGCTCCGACTCCGAGAGGCAGAAAGTAAATAAGTAAATGCCAGCCGTACAGTTAATGAATCACCAGGGCCACTCACTCGTACCGCTCTCTCTCCACGCTTGGGACAACTCGGTGAACAAACTTGGCCCCCCCACCCCCCCTCCCCCCCTCGTTACCGCGCCGCAAAACGACACGACTTTAGTCACTGTTTGACCAGCGGGGGCCAGCCAGCGATAAAAAAATACTCAACTGTTCTGTTCTGAATTCTCTGAAACCCTTAGGAAAGGTGCTTCGATGCTTCCTTTCGTACCTCCTTTAGCGCCTGGACCGTCCTGCACGAAAGGAAAGGAGACAGGCGGAGACGTTCCCACAATTCCTTGCAGCAGGAACATTTAAGTGACGAAGGCGAAGCCGGTGATTCTGTCGACAGCACGGATGTTCTTTCCGAAGTCCTTCTGAATTCTCCTTTCCGTCTTTCCTTGTCCTCGCGACGGGGTGAAGGTAAAGAAGTTAGGACTTATTATTATTTTTTTCCCCCATTAAAGTCAGACCAATATAAATATCCCTTGACATCTCCGCGCCCGACGTCTGGCGGCCGAATCTAACGGAGGAAGCGGATTCACTTTTAGCCGCGCGCCACAAAAACGAGAGACAGGCTGTAATTCAACGTGCCACCGTTGAGTAATTACAGCGGGCGGGGCGGAGGGGGGGATGGAGATGAAGACGGACGTGGAGACGTGGTGGTGGTGCTGGTGGTGGTGCTGGTGGTGGTGGTGGGTGGATGACGTTCAAACGTTATTTTCGTGGGGTTGTTTTCGACGGAGTCAGACTTTTCTTTCAGCCTTCCTGAAATGTAAATGGTGGTGGCGGGAGGGGGGGGCTGTCAAAGTGCTGGTGTATAAGCAATGGGTATTTCATGGTACATGTTTTGGATTTAGGAAAGTTCCTTATGTATACAGTATGAACAGACATACTTAAATAACTTCACTAGTGCTTTGACATGGCGGACGGACCGTTGAGAAGGTTAAAGCGATGTTTGGGGGGGCGGCAGATGAACTAAAAACGGTTGGCAATCGAAACCAACTGGTCTGGAGTCTTAAGAGTCTGCCCATCAGAGCGTTTCAGTTCAGTGTGAGCGTGATTGGCCATCGCAAGCCGTCTCAAAAATTGCCATGTGACTACCGTCTAGTGACATCACAAGTGGGGAATGTCCACCTAGATGTATGATGACCAGTCTACCCAGTGGACTGGACTGTACCGACAGGTAAACTGATCTAGTAATCATACATCTAGGTGGACATTCCCACTTGTGATGTCACTAGACGGTAGTCACATGGCAATTGTGAAACGGCTTGCGATGGCTAATCACACTCCCCTTTAAGTGTGTGTGTGTGTGTGTGTGTGGTGCGTGTGTGTGTGCGTGTGTGTGTGTTGTGCCTCGCGTAGCCTTCACACCTTGTTGTGTCTCATGTAACTCTCATGTCTGAGGTGGGGACGCCGGGGACCCCGAGGTCTTCATTAACACACTGGGCATCACGTCTCTCTTTTCCGAGGGCCTCTCCCGGGAGCTGTCGCTAGGCAGATTTGACACGCGACACACACACACACACCGTGGCAACCTCACTCTACCGCTGAGAGAGAGAGAGAGAGAGGAGAGAGAGAGAGAGAGAGAGAGATCTCACATTTTGTCATTGAAGGATTTAAAATTTAAACAAAATGAAATGATAGAGACAGATATGGTTGATGGATGTCCCAGCATGTGAAAATCAATAAAGTGCTCCAGTACGACTGCAACTTTTTTTTTATAATTAACTTTTATTTTTCAACGTGTACACAAAGTAGAAGTGGAAATGATTTTGGCAGGCAAACAAAATGGGACTAGAAGGAAATAAACGGCGAACAAAGCGTCTCTTTTCTTTTTCACAGGGTACAGTGTATCATATACAGTGTGTGCAGTATGTTACAGGATAATATTTGAATATTCTCTGCGCCGCTTCATGAACAGGAAGTGGAAATGAGTGAACAGGAAGGCCCAGACCAGACCAGACCAGACATGACAGGGAGTTTACTACAACCACAACCAAAACGATGACACCCTCACGTTGACCTGACCCATGACCCCATGACCTATGACCTACAGTATGTATGACCTGGTCTTGGTTAGGTGTCATGGCCGGTCGACCCCTAGGGCAGGTTTTTGCACCAAACTACTTCGTCGACGTTCAACTCGGTGCATTCAGCGGGCCTAGAAACATGCAATCTTTTTTTTTTTATTAAAAACATCTTTCCTACGCTGCGGATGAACAGAAGCGTTCCTGAATAGAAAAATAACATTCTCTGCGTTAAAAATCACACTCATCCCTCGGAATTAGGTCAGACATATATACTATATATATATATATATATATATATAGACGCCACATTGGTGCTCGGATCGTACGTCAACATGGCCGCCACATTGCCATAGCAGACGTGATTATAAATATCGACCATAAACCCTTGAATATAAAAACGATGAATCGGTTGAGGAATGTAAACGTGATCGTGCTTTCTATCGTGACCAAACCGCCGACCCCACCGTCCCCGATTCCATTTACTGTACTTGTGTGTGTGGTGGTGTGTGTTTTTATCACTTCTCCAAGTGGCGGGACGTTGGTGGTGTGGTGTGTGTGTGTGTGTGTGTGTGTGTGTTTACGTGCCAGACTTGACCTCTCCAACGTGGCGGCAACGTGTGTGCGTGTGTGTGTGTGTGTGTGTGTGTGTGTGTGTGTGTGTGTGTGACGGCACCAATGCTAAGCTGAACCAGACTAACTGCGTGTCTCTAACTCTCTAACTTTTCACATTGGCAGTGTAGCTTATGTCATAATCTAGATGTCAAATGAGAGAGAGAGAGAGAGAGAGAGAGAGAGAGAGAGAGAGAGAGAGAGAGAGAGAGAGAGAGAGAGAAAGGCCGGGAAATGTCAATGCTGGGCCACACCCATCATGAATAATTCTATTGGTCTTTAATCAATGAGAAGTTTGATTGAACTGCGAACGGTGAACTTCCCTTCTGAATCGGACTTCATTACAATCACGGACGGTTTCAGTTCGGACGACTATCGCCGTCGTGGATGCATTGATCGGTGAAGTGACTTAAGATAATATAAGATTCTAATTTGGATAATCGATTGATTAATAGAATATACACTTTAGTCATTGATCAAGTAAAATTATACCCAATAAGTTACTGGTGGTAGCTTCAGATGTGCTTGTAAATCAAGGATAAGGTAAATAGAGGAGTTTTATTTGGCTGAATGTCAGACAATGAAATAATTTTGGCCAACGTTTATGATATTTTTATGCACTAAACGATCAATCGATGATGAAGCGTGAAACTCAACACAATCCAAACACATTGTACGTGTCGACCGAAACACACACACAGCTTGAGAAACTATTCCTGGGCGGGAAAAAATTTGATTTGTTGCCGCATTTTATTTATTTAACTTTCATAACTTTTATTTAAGGCAACTTTACTCTTGAGGAGATGCTGACCGCACACCCACTCACTCCACAACTTCATTTTTAACATTACAAAATGTCTCTCTCTCTGGTTCTAAACATACATATATAATTTCCGTATGTATAAATTGTAAAAGTGTAACTAGAAATAGCTTCGCGTCTCACGTTTTGTACAAGGGCAGTACTGATATGGCAAAAGGACATGTGTTGGTTGGTGAGTCAGAGTCAGAGTTCCCAGGAGTGCTGCAGTACTTCAACACCGGCTCCAAAACGCGGACCCCCCGGGGTCACGAGGACACCCTGGGGTCACGAGGACACCCTGGCAGCCATATTCACAGTCTACAAACGTTCCTTTCTTCCGTCGGCTGGGCTGTCTTATGTCCACGAGACCGCCTGCCACCCCCCCCCCCCCCCCCCCCTCCCCCCAAAATTAAATATCAAGTAATCATCGGCTGTATCCTTCGTTTATTTCCTTCATGATTCTATGTTCTTTAGATTAAAAAAAGACACTGTCTTCTCTTTTTGGCAGTTTTTTCGTTTGAAGACAATTCTGTGTCTTAGGTGTCGTGTGTACATATACGAATATATATATATGCCCCGCCATCGTTAAAAGTTTTATATAAATGTTCGGGGACAGCCCAGGTTTTGTTTACGGAAGCGTTCCGCAACTTCGGAATGTTCCACAACTTCGGAACGCTTCGGATTGTCCTGAGACTTTGGAACGCTCCGTGTCTTCGGAATGTCCCGCGACTTCGGAATGTTCCGCGACTTCGGAACGTATTCCGGAATGTCCCGACGAGGCGGCAGAGCAGACTCCCGCCGGCTCTCTCCTTCACTCGAAGTCCTCGCCGGCCGTGGCGTCCTCCAGTGCCGCCAGGGCCTCCGCCACCATCGAGTCTGTGACGCTTCGGACATCCTCGCCGCCCTCCTCCGTCCGTCGCGTCTGCCGCTCCTCCTGCTCCTCCTCCTCGTCCTCGCTCTTCATCACCGAGATGCCGCTCTCGGCCGTGGAGGCGTCGGGCGTCTTGGCGGGCGGCCAGCGCAGGCCGCCGTCCCGCGTGTCCGTGGACGACACGCTGGTGGTGCTGGTGTGGATGTCCACCGACAGCACGCTCTCGCTCTCGTCGCCCGTGTAGTCCGGCGTGCCGCCCACCCCCTCGTCGTCCTCGTCTTCGTCGTCGGCGTCCGCGGCTCCCAGCGGCTCCCAGCCCCGTGCCGGCTCGCTCTGGTGGTACGCCGGAGGGGCGGGGCTACCGCCACCGCCGCCGCCGCCGCCGACACCGCCGCTGTTGTAGTCCAGGGCGTCCGGGTACACGGGCACCAGGCTGGGGCGGTGCGACTCATCCGTGTTCCACCTGGGGCCCGGCGCCTGCGGCTGGATGATGTACAGTCCGCCGCCGCCCCCCGCGGGCACGGAGGCCCCCAGCTGGGGCTGCTGCTGCCGGTGGTTCAGGTGGTTGTTGTCCGCCTCCAGCTTCAGGGTGCCCTCGTTCGGACTTGCTGTAGGCCAGGTTGTTGACGCCCACCTTCTGCTTGTCACCGCCGCCGCGGACGCCCGCCATCTGCGGCTGGTAGAGGGACCCCCGGGGCCCGCCGGCGACCCCAGGCGCGTCGCTCTTGCCCACCTCCACCACGGTGGAGGGGTCGTAGATGTAGCTGAGGAGGAGGAGAAGGAGGTCATGATTATGATAATGGTGTCTTAGAGAAAGAGTCTTACATAATATAGTAGCAGCAACATGTGATGATATACTGTACGCCTATTTGCTTACATTTCTCATCCCTGCTGCTCTTTTTGCTGTAAATACTGTAACTTTTGTGGATATTCTGATCCTCCAATTCATGTAATTTGTATTGCATTGTATGTGCAAATGGCCATTAAACGTATTGAATCTTTGAATCTTGAATCCCATACATCGTCCTATCCTACATATCGATCCCCCTCTCACAGTCTCTCTCTCTCTGAACCCACTGTCCTATCCATGACGCCACTAAAGGGCAAACGAATCAAATATAGATGAGAAACGTGACTCGTGGCGCTAACTCGCGATTGGACGAAAAGTCGAGTCAGGTGGGGTGTTGTGAGGACAGAGGTCTTGATTCTACGTGCAAATTGGCTGAAAACGAAGATAACTTAAGTCTTCTCCTTCAGGGTTGACGAATATAAGAAAGTCTGATGTTGTTATAATCCGATGTACAAAATATTGAATTTAATATAAAGCAATAAATAGGAAAACCCTGTGAAGGTTATAGTTATACATAGAAACTTATACATAGAATCATGTTTTGCTTCACAGACACACACACATGCACACGGACACAGGGACGTGCAGACACACACACACTTTCACACACACACACACACACACACACACACACACACACACACACACACACACACACAGGGACGTGCAGACAGCACACACACTTTCACACACACACACACTACAACATTACACACCAGGGACGTGCAGACACACCACACACCTTTCACACACACACACACACCACACACACAGGGACGTGCACACACACACAACACACACTTCACACACACACACACACACACACACACACACACACACAGGGACGTGCAGACACACCACACACTTTCAACAGGACACACACACACACACATACACACAGGACGTTTGCAGACTACGGACAGTCACCACTTCACAGACGCAGACCACAACACACATCACACTGACAGTCACACACAGGAGACGCAGACACACACACAGACACACACACAGATGGGTAAAGGCGTAGGGGGGCGGCGTGTGGATTATAAATGGGCAGGACTCTTGTTTTGCAGACGGTGTCGCGAGACACTTCCTGCTGAGGGAGCCTTATGCTATTAGCAACTCAGACACACACACACACACACACACACACACACACACACACACACACACACACACACACACACACACACACACACACACCTATCTGTCTCCCTCGGTTTCCAATAGAAAGCTGAGAAAATGACTTTTTCGTCTCTCTCTCTCTCTCTCTCTCTCTCTCTCTCCTGTTCTTTATCTCTCTATCTCGTTCTCTCGCTCCACTGGTGTGCGCACGGGGGTGAGAACCAGAGAGAGTGAAACACAAGCTGGGAGGGGAGGGAAGCGAGGGTGCGAGGGAGGGGGGGGCGAGGAGGCTTGTTCATAA
>PIJE02001302.1:142191-147846 GCA_002895965.2 Coryphaenoides rupestris
TAGGGTTAGGGTACTGGTGTCTTGCTCTGGGGACACCTCCACCCACTCATAGCCATAGGAGGAGCAGCTTAGGGTTAAGGTTGGTGGTCTTGCTCGGGGACAACCTCCCACACTTAGCTAGGAGGAGCAGGAGGGTTAGGTGGGTGTCTTGCTCCGGGACACCTCCACACTTAGCTAGGAGGAGGCAGGTAGGGTTAGGTGGTGTCTTGCTCGGGGACACCTCCACACTTAGCTAGGAGGAGGAGCAGTAGGGTTAGGTGGTGTCTTGCTCGGGGACACGTCCACACTTAGCTCGTGGCCTACAGCGAGCGAACTGTGAGACCTCGAGGTCACTGAGAAGCAGCAGATAGTGTTCGGTTGTCAGGGCGTCTTGCTCAAGGGTGCCTGCGGGTCAGGCTGGGGGATCAATGGAACCATACCCAGTACCTTTCAACACCAGCCAGCCCCGGCGTGTATATATATATATTTATATATATATTTATATTTGAAAGCTATTGTTAGCAGCGCATGGGTCTCTCGCTGGATGACGCACGTCTGAGTCGCCTGCTTCAGGCCACGGTTGCCTTTGAACGTTGGAAATACGCTGCGGTCAGACCGCGAGCAAAGTCACCTCAGACTGAACCGAACACAAAAACAAAGTGTGAGGAAGAAGGCTCAGGCAGCCATTTTTTGTCAAAGGTCTTCTGAGTGTCTCTCTCTGTGTCTGTCTCTCTCTCTCTGTGTCTGTCTCTCTCTATCTGTGTCTGTCTCTCTCTCTCTGTGTCTGTCTCTCTCTCTTCTCTCTCTCTCTCTCTCTGTCTCTCTCTCTCTCTGTTTGTGTCTCTCTCTATCTGTGTCTGTCTCTCTCTCTCTCTGTGTCTGTCTGTCTCTCTCTCTCTCTGTGTCTGTCTCTCTCTGTGTCTGTCTCTCTCTCTCTCTCTGTGTCTGTCTCTCTGTGTTTGTGTCTTTCTCTATCTGTCTGTCTCTCTTTCTCTCTGTGTCTGTCTGTCTCTCTCTCTCTCTCTCTGTGTCTGTCTCTCTCTCTCTCTCTGTGTCTGTCTCTCTGTGTGTCTCTCTCTCTGTGTCTGTCTCTCTCTGTGTCTGTCGCTCTCTCTCTCTGTGTCTGTCTCTCTCTCTCTCTCTCTCTCTCTCTCTGTCTGTTCTGTCTGTCTGTCTGTCTGTCTGTCTGTCTGTCTGTCTGTCTGTCTGTCTCGCTCTCAACTTTTTTTTCCCAGGACTGCGGCCTCATTGAGCGAGAAGCGAACCACGCAGATAAGCAATCAGACCGCACTGACTGGAGCGGTTTACAACAAGTGAAAGAATGTTCTGAGATTAAACACAACGAATTGAAAAAAAGAATCCGCCGACACGACACGTAATCTTATCAGGCGACGTGACCGCACATTTTTTTCAACAAAATTCCTTTTATGTTGAACAACGACAGCGATAGCGGAGCCACGGTTTCTGTTGCGCTCCAATCTCCAATCTCATGGAAATCGGAAATGTTAGGCCTGCGAGTGTGGCTAAGTAAATGTAATCAAATATAGCAATGTAAACATATATGAAAGACATGATCATTATATTATATTCAAAAATAGCTCACTACCCTCCGTTATCTTTGGCTGTTAGATATCGCATATTGTACTGAATGATGATGGACACTTGAAATGAATAGATTACATTTCATATATAATATAACAGACTGTTTTTACATACTGTATGAATAAGTTATTTTTGAAATATCAAATCACAATTTGGTGTTTGAGACACAACATGACCGAGGGAGGAACCATGGGAACACAATGTTCATAATCAGAATCCGAACTTCACGAGTGAACCTAAAGCCGAACGAAACGGAAAATAAAATATGTCCACCGATGAGAAACCCTGATCACAATGAAACAGAAGCACAGCAGACAGACAGACAGACAGACAGACAGACAGACAGACAGACAGACTTTCTCCACCCGAGGAGGGAAGACGCCCCCCCCCTGGAGACGTCGGAGAACAGCGGCCCTCCGCCGGATGAGCGCAGCGCTCCGACGGCCTGACCAGTGTGTGGAAAAAACACACTCGGCCTCGTTTGCATCGGAATGGAGTCGGGTTGAGGATTTGCAATGCAAAGCTATCCTGACGGGGAGGGGCTGTTGACAATCTGATTGCACTGCAAGTCTCGCACACACACACACACACACACACACACACACACCTACACACACACACACGCACACACACACACACACACACATACACGCTGGCCGCTACACAGGGAGATGAGGAGGAGAGGGGGAGGAGAGGGGGAGAGAGGACGAGGAGGAGGAGAGGAAAGGAGAGGAGAGGACGAGGAGGAGGAGAGGATGAGGAGGGAGGAGAGGAAAGGAGAGGAGAGGACGAGGAGGAGGAGAGGATGAGGAGGAGAGGAAAGGAGAGGAGAGGACGAGGAGAGAGGAGAGGATGAAAGGAGAAAGACCAAGTCCGTGATTTGTCTGTGACAGTGGAAATAATAGCCAACCACTAATAGCCAACCAGCCAAAGGCTATATCCATGCTCTCAAACCAACTTGCATCTACTCGGCTCATGGTACTGCAGAACAGGGCCGCCTTGGACTACCTATTAGCGGCTGGGCAGGCGGAACGTGGGCAACAGTAGATAGGTATGGAAATGTTGTCAGCTGCATATCATTGGACAGCATCTGAAAATACTTCAGCTGACATTTTAGATGATTGCGGGGGCAAGAACATTGATGAACTGCACGAACGCCAAACTTCTGGAAAATGGGATGCCATTGGGCGAATGGCTAGGAAATCTAGGGAATTCCATTTTGAAGTATGTGCTCTATATGATAGTCATATTACTCTTCTTCATGGTACTTATCACCTGTTTCAAAAGAATTGTCACTTCTTGTTTCAAGACCACAGAGACAATGATGATGAATGTGCTTGTGACTGACCCTTCTGGATACCACTTTCTGACATAAGAATCGAACCGTGAACCATTATACTAATCTGGATCGTTATTTACTATGCTGATTGTTATTTCTTCTAATTACTTTTTGGTTTTGTGTGTATATTCTGAAATGTTTGCTGATGCCAGTGTTATAACGATAAGCTATCTCAATCAAACTAAATCTCAGGGATTTTAGTTTAAGAGACAGGAAAGGAGAAGTTTTATCAAGGCCATACCCAGTAACAAAGAACTCAGTTCTCCTGCCTAAGAATCACTATGTGGTCGAGTAACCGGACTTCCTAAGTTGCACTATATCAGGTATTGACGGTGAATTGTTGTGATTCTAAAATAATCAAATGGGGGAGTTGATGGAAATATAGCATATTTACTGTCTACAAGCAAACATGCCTTCATCTGCCATATCATTGAGAGAACCCCTTACTGTGAACCACTGGCAGAAGGCATTGAGATGATTGGTCGATAGCTTCAACACTTGAAACAGGAAGACATTTGATGTCAACTTTAAAGGATCTTAGTAATGTTAATGCAAGAAACTAAGTGTTGCTTTGATTGAAGTATCTGTTTCAAGTAAACCCCTATTGTGTTTGTCTTGTCATTGTAGTTGAAGCCTCCATTGAATGTATGTTATTCGGGAACCTCATAAGATGTATGTTATTCAGGAGATTTGGTCCAGATAAATGCGTCGTGGGAAGACACCATGGAAAGGGGGGCCAAACTGGTTGGTCTTTGTCAGGCCAGGAAACCTCAGTGTGGGTGAGGGGTGTATGTTTAAGAATATAGGTAGTGGTCCGGGATGGTCTGTACTCACTCTGCTAGAGGGGTAGTCTGATGGATGCATCCATTAAACTCTTTAATTGCTACAATACTTTGTCTGTTTTTAGGACTCTGTCACCATAGACACAATTATTTATCGGGATAATCTCGCCACGGACAGACCACAGCGACCCACCTGCATAGTGGATGTGGAAAAATATGCTGTGAGATAATATCTACAACTCTCAAATAGTACCTACAGCACCTTTAATTGTGTTATATAATACTAAATATAATACAGCGTTTACCGCATTACAGAAAATGAATGAATTAAGATTTTAAAAAAATCATCACGATCATCACAGATTGTAAAAAAGGGGGCACACTTGCCTGAATGATCCGAGCACATCGCCTCCCCACGTCCTCGGAGACGTCGCTGGCACGCAGCTGCCACTCCAGACTGCTTCTGGACAGGGGGAGGCAGCAGCCTCTCAGCCTGCGACCCTGCACCGCTAAGGGGTTCGACCAGGGAGGGGCTGTACTGTAGGCTGGCCTCCCCTCTTTGGGTGACCCCGCTCTGGGTGTCCCCTCTCTGGGTCTCCCCTCTCTGGGTCTCCCCTCTCTGGGTCTCCCCTGGATGCTGTGTCCTCCGTTTGAAGGGAAGGTCCTCCTGGAGGGTCCCTGACCTCCAGGAAGAGGCCACAGAGGTCACACGCCTGCCAGGGGACAGAAACACTGAATCACTGCTGAGTGGTGGACGGGGGGAGGACAAACTCACAGCCCCCGATGAATGCACTGAATCGACTTTGAATTTCCCTCGCGGAGACAACAACTGCCAGTAGTCGATTTTAACAGACAAGCTGATCCTCCAAAAACAACCGAGTGTGTGAGTGTGTCCCGGTTACCTGCAGGATGCTACTGGAGAGGTCCAGCAGCGCCCCCTGCACCGCCTCCTGGAAGAGGTGCAGGGGGGGGTCCAGGGCCAGCGAGCCCCGGGGGCAGAAGATCAGCTGGGCTCGGAACAGAGCGCCGTCTCCAGACTCCTCCCACTGGCACCACACAGTGGAAATACATTCACATTTAGGGAATTTGGCAGACGCTTTTATCCCAAGCGACTTATAAAGAGTACATTTGTAGAAAGAGAGACAGCAATATATCACTGTGGTGTATAAAGATGATCGTAGGACAATAAACAGACATAGACCTAGATCTAGCTAGTGAGTGAACAGGCACTAGCTGAGCTGGTAAACAAACAACGCTGGCGTTTAAAAGTCAAGGACCACTCCTGCACACTGGGGGGGGGGGGGGAAACAAAGAGAGAGGCCAGCAAGACGAGATAGTATGAGCGTGTCCATCATCGGGGCGGGGATGTGTTTGAAGAAGATCCAGATCTAGAGATACAAACGCACACGATTTTATGTTAATGAGGATGTATGCTGACGAGATCGGTCTACCAGCCTTCCCAGTGGACTGCACGGACAGATAAACTGATCTACAATAGGAATCATACATCTAGGTGGACATTCCCACTTGTGATGTCACTAGACGGTCGTCACATGACAATTGCGAAATGGCTTGCGATGGCTCATCACACTCACACCTGGTGGCCCTTTATAATATGTCCCCTTTAAAGGTTTATGGTTCATTGATTTTCAAACTATACAGTATCTGGCCCTTTAAAAGCTTTCTGAATCTGAATGGCTGTGGTGTTGGATGACGACAGAATAAATGTTTGGACGAAATTATTCAACGAAGTAGAATATTTAGACGATTTATTTTTGGTGATTCAGCATTTATATATTGTGCTACGATGGCGTAAAGGGGAAGAAGTTATCACTTTGTGCAGGCTAATGGCGAAACTCCCTGGAAAAAGGCGCTCGAGTACGTACTGTAGATCGGGGCAAACACCGCGTCACCGTGGAGACGGCGTCGCTGTCTCGTGGCAACCGGAGGCCG
>PIJE02001303.1:0-5000 GCA_002895965.2 Coryphaenoides rupestris
CTCGTACATCCCCCCCCCCACCCCCTCCCTTCTCCCCCCTCCATCCCCCCCCCCCCCCCCCGTCTTCAGGAACGTAACTCCTCGCTGGCGGCGAAGAGGGGGAAACAGAGAAGCGGGACGTAGAAGGCGAAGAAGAAAGAGGAGGAGGAGTGGGAGGGAGGGAGGGCGGAGGGAGGGAGGTGTCGCTTGAAACAGGATCAGATGCCGAGAGTCGTGGAGGAGAGGAGGGAGGAGGGGAGAGGATGGGGGGGCGTCCCGCGGATCGGCATCTCTACCTTTTAAACAAAGCGCCGCACTCCTCTCGCCCTTTAAAAAATCTATAAGTAGCAGCAGGCAACCACCCCACCCACCCCACACCACACCACACACACACACACCACACACACACACACACACACACAACACACACACACACCCTTTGCCACCCTTACTCCCCCACCACCCCACCCCACCCCCACTGTCTCCCATCCAGGCCCGCCGAGACCCCTTCCTCCTTCTGCTTCTTACCTGAGAGAGGAACCTATGCCCACCTATCCCCCCCCACCCCCCCCCCCCCTCCTCCCCCTCCCCTTCTGTTTTTTTTCTTGACTTTCCTGGCTGCTTGAAGTCTTGCAGGTATGGCGGGGTGGGGGCCGTGTCGGGGCGGCGGTGGGCGGGAAGTGCCAGCAGACCCAAGAGCCTTAATGACAAAGAGTGTTTTTTTCCAAAGTGGCGTCTGCTACTCGTCGTCCCCTGAGTTCCACCCCCCCCCCACACTTCCCCCCCCCCACCACCACACCACCACCACCCATACACACACACACACACACACACCACACACACCACAATCCCACCCACCAATCCCCTCCTCTTCCTCCGGTTCTGACTGACTTGGTCTATGGTCTTCCAGGGCTCTCCGTGTGTTTCTTTTTTCTTTTCGTTTTCTGTTTTTTTTTCATTTTCATTATTATTCTTTTTTTTTAATAGGACATCAAACCTGTACCAGAGAGAGGAGAAGCAGAGCATCACTGTTAAAAAACACACACACACACACACACACACACACACACACACACACACACACAACACCACACACACACACACACAGGAGTGCACCGACGTGAGAGACAGACCGAATAAGAGAGAGAGAGAGAGAGAGAGAGAGAGAGAGAGAGAGAGAGAGAGAGAGAGAGAGAGACGAGAGAGCAGAGAGAGAGAGAGAGAGAGAGAGAGAGAGGGAGGGAGGAAGCGACGGCCATGGTCCAAACAGACGAGACAACTCACCGAAATAAAATAAATAGGAAATAAATATATATAGAGAGAGAGAGAGAAGGAGAGAGAGAGAGAGAGACAAAAAGACTGGATCACAGGCTCCCATTGCGCTCGTCCTGATCACACGGGGCTGTCGCGGAAAACAGAACGCAAAGAAAGAAAGAATCGGGAAAGAGAGAGAGAGAGAGAGAGAGAGAGAGAGAGAGAAGAGAGAGAGAGAGAGAGAGAGAGAGAGAGAGAGAGAGAGAGAGAGAGAGAGAGGGTGGGAGAGGCTTCGATGAGTAGAGTTGTCTTCTTATAGATTTTGTGAATCAAGTGCTGGCTGCTGCGGCGGCGGCGGTGACAAGAGGAGGAGGGGTAGGCCGCACGGCGGGGGCTGTCAGGGAGCGGTTTAAACTGCTGCCTTTTGACACAGCAGCAGCAGCAGCAGCAGCAGCAGCAGCAGCAGCAGCACTAGCAGCAGCACTAGCAGCAGCACTAGCAGCAGCACTAGCAGCAGCACTAGCAGCAGCAGCAGCAGCTCCAGGTTACTCTGCTGCTCCGGGTTCGGCGGAAACTACCATCACTACACAGGAGTTGTTTGCTGCAGATAATATTACTATATTTATGTTGTGAATAATTCAATTAAAACATTTATTGATGAGATTGTTGACGTTAATCAGGACTTTTTTACTCAAGCAAATTGTAAAGCTAATTACGTTGCTGTTTGCTTCAAACTTTGGTCAGTTGGGTCAGTTGGATTTGATATGTATTTATGAGTTGAACCACTTTTCTTTACCTAGGCTGCCGTGATAATTGTGTTTATATTATACTTAGTTCAATATTAAATCATAGTGTAGTCGCAAAACAAGCCTGCACTGTGAAATAAACTCTTTCGCCAAAAGAAGAGTAATAGACTCCAGACCGGACTTTTATCAGTGACTTATTTTCTGAATTATTTATCGTTATTTTAATTATCATTATCATTATCATGTTTGTTGTGTCACCGTTAAGCGCATCATTAATTTAATCTCAGCATATGGAACGCTGGCGATTTCTGTTTGTGTAGCATTGTTAGCTGCTTAAATGAAACACAGTGTCCCTGGGAGCCCATACATTTTACAGCCGAGTCAAGTAATAAAAAATAAAAAATACAAATATATCTATATATATATATATATATATTTTTTTTTTGTTCAACACCTTGATCGTGTTCTTCCATCGCGCGTTTGCGGCGAGGACAGACAATGTAATCCGGTAGGCGGGAAACTCTAACCTAAGTAGGTCAAACTATCTTGTGGAGAAAGAAAAAAAAAAAAGAAGACATTGAACATTTTCATCGTTGAAACGCCATCAGAGCGAAGGAAAAACAAAAAGTCACTTGTCACAAACCTGACACTGTTATCCTTTCTTCCAGAGTGGGGGTGGGGGGGGGGGGGGGGGGGGGGGTGAGGGAGAGATGGAGGAGGTGGAAGAGGTGGAGGAGGAGACGACGAAAACAAAACCACCAAAGAAGAGCCACGTTTCATTGTTCTGAAGTTTCCATCCCTTTCGACTTTGCCTCACGTCGCAACTGAAATCAACACCTTGTCAATGACATCTTGGCAAATTGCCACACATTAAGGGAAAGTGCACCGATGTGTGTGTGTGTTCGCGTGCATGTGTGTGGGGTGTGTGTGTGTGTGTGTGTGTATGTGCATGTACGTGTGGCATGTGTGTGCTCATGTGTGTGTCTGTGTGTGTGTGTGTGTGTGTGTGTATGTGCATGTACGTGTGACGTGTGTGTGCTCATGTGTGTGTCTGTGTGTGTGTGTGTGTGTGTGTGTGTGTGTATGTGCATGTAACGTGTGTGTGTGCACGTGTGTGTGTGTGTGTGTGTGTGTGTGTTTGTGTGTGCGTACACACACCAATGTGCGCAGCAATGTCCTCACAAAGCTTGTGCATAGACTTCAAGTTCATGCATAAGTGCGTGTGCGTATGTGTTTGTGTGTGTTTGTGTGAGTGTGTGTGCGCACGTGCATACATGTGTAGCTCAGTCAGATTTGTAATTTGATTGTCCCGTTGAACAAACGGTGGGAATAACAAGCGAGAAGCTTTTTCCACATCTGCTCTATCTGCTAGCAAATAGTAAGACATTAAAACAAGTACAAAAACAATGTAATGATGTGGAGACATTTGTTTTACGTATACAAGTGTCTGCGATGGCTCCCGAGACAAACAATTATTGTAATCACTCACCAAAGTGATCAAAATGTCCAAACATACACAAGTAAAGACGTGTGTGTGTGGATCGGGGTCGGGCGGAGTCGGTATCCGAGACGTCGTTCGCTTTACGGAGATAAAAACGTTTTCCTCACCGCTGCCGCTGAGGATGTGTGTGATGGTGCAGCCGCAGCACAATCTCACCCCCGTGACACGCTGTGAGATTCAAATGTCCTCGCAAAGAGACGCTTTTACATGAAGCTAGTCTGTCTCTTTCTGTGTAGGTGTATTTGGCGTGTGTGTGTGTGTGTGTGTGTGTGTGTGTATGCACTCTATGCATGTATGCGTGTGTGTGTGTGTGTGTGTGTGTGTGTAGGAGTACACTGTTTCCTTTGCGGCAATTTTAATACTTTTTTTTTTTCTTTCTTTCATTCTTTTTCTTTTCTTTTGTGTTTCGCATACGTGAAGCTTCCGGAATGCGGGGCGGTGGCCTCGTGAGAGGGAAAACGCTTGCCGCGGCAAATTCATCCGTTTCGCGATAGCGGCCCCCCGCGGCTCGGGGAAGTTGTCCGACATCTCGGCATTCCGAGCCGTGATCTCGACACACACACACACACACACACACACACACACACACACACCTCTCCACGACGGACATGTTGTCGACCTGTACCCCGTTAGAATCACACACACACACACACACACACACACACACACTACACATCCACACACACACACACACGTACATCACACATCCACCTCAATAGCTGTGTAAAAGTGTTAAAACCAGCCCTCATAGACTCAGTCTTCTATTCATATGAAACCAACCCCGAGCGTGTCATGGAAAAGGATTATTTCTGAGTCCGACGATATGTAGGCCCGTCCCTTTAACCTGGGCTGCTGCTGTACATGGACTAACTGGTCTTAAAGTTTTTTGGAGATCATTTGCCACTGTTTGTGGCAGACACATGACTGTTAGAGATACATAAACGATACCAAATTATCCTAAAAGTCGATATATTACTCAGATGAACTGAAGGAAAAACAGGCAAATGCAATGCCACCTTCCCTCAAAACAAAAACTCTGTTCTGGAACCACAGTGGTGGAATGAGCTCCCGGCTGACGTCAGGACGGCAGCCGGCTTCCACAAGAGACTCAAGACTCACCTGTTCAGAGTTCACCTGGACTCTACCCCCGCCTTCCCTCTCCTAACCCTAGCACTAACTTTTGTGTTTGTACGTCTTGGCATTATTAATAGTACTTAGCATTGTTTAGCATATTGTATGTTCTTAGATGTTGGTAATGTGCTCAGAAAGGCACGTCTGCTCTTATCCCAGCTATTATGCAGGCAACCTAGCAATTATGACTCGTTCTTAGCCTTGCAACTATGAATGCTCTAAACCTGCTCTATTCTTATCTTTATGTACCACAGTGATATATTGCTGTCTCCTTCAACAAATCTACTCTGTATGTAGCTTTGGATAAAAGCGTCTAACAAATGACCCTAAATGTAAATGTAAATGTAAATGTAAAAGTAAACGTAATGCATCCGGTCATGTAGATGATT
>PIJE02001303.1:10000-18623 GCA_002895965.2 Coryphaenoides rupestris
ATACATGAGAATGAGAGATAAAACAGGGCGTGGCTTCGGTAGCCGTCCGTAGGCCCCAACCAATGGGGGCCCTTCTTTGCCCAGAGAAACTAAGCTTCCAAATAAGATCCGATTTTATCTTTATTATACGTATTTTTTATTCTGACCTGAAGGGTGAGGTTATTTTATACTTTTACTGTAATATGTGAAATATGACCAAGCTGATTTGTTGTACATGTTGTGTTGTCCTTATAGTTGTTATGTAGTATTGTTGTTGTATTGTTGTATTGTTGTATTGTTGTATTGTTGTATTGTTGTGTATTGTTCTCTGTTCGACTAAAACATGACACCGTCACTCACAAGTGATTTAACATCATTGTCAATTTGTGAATGACAAATCAACAAAAAAGTTCTGCAAAAAAACAACAACAACATTGGATGTGGTTCAGTTCCCCAGGGGTCCACATGAGAGTTTTGGAGAGAGAGACACACCAGGGGCCGTGTGGCTCTGGATGTATTGCATGGTATATGAATACGTCCAAGGGGCCTTGATCTCTCTGGGCACAAACCGAATCCGGTGAGAAGAGTCCACTTTTGTAAAGAAAGAAAAGCGCAGGCAGTGAATGTAAATGGATTGCATTTATATAGCGCTTGCTTTGCAGTTGGCTCCCATTCACCCATTCATACACCGACGGTGGTGTCAACCATGCAAGGTAACAACCAACACATCAGGAGCAGGTAGGGTCTTGCTCAGGGACACCTCGACACTTAGCTAGGCGGAGCCCGGGGATCAAACCAGCAACCTTCCTGTTGCCAGATGTGTTTGTTGATGTGCGCCTGTGTGTGTATGTGCACACTTGCTTGTGTGTTTACATTGTGTTTACCTATTGCCTTCCTCTCTCCACGCTTTAACGATGAATTAATATGTAACATGTGTAATTTGTTCTCTCTCCTCCTACACACACCGACACAGAAATCATCGAATGGTAAAGATAAAGACTGAGAGTAATACGCACAAACACACACAAACACACACACATGCCCACACACACACAAACACAGACACACACACACACACAGACACACACACACACACACACACACACACAGACACCATACACAAAATGTTTGAAATCCTATTCACAACGTTTCATATTTTTCCTGGTTTTTTTATGATTTTAAATATGATTAGACGCTACTCTGACAAAAAGATAATATAGAGTCAAAGTCCTGAAAAGGTCCAATTTCCATGGCTTCCAGGTGACTGCACATTTTTGATGGGGCTTTTGCACATGCTCAAAGTGTGTTAAAGTGGATTTACTTGTGCTTGAAAAATGGATATTGGGCACCACTCAGGAATTTGCACATTGCCTAAATAGTTTGATAGAATCCCCATTTTTCCCAAATGCGTCCCGAAACCTGACTCTGCACCGTACTAATTGGGCCTATTTTGAACCGCCCCCATTGGATGGAATGATTTGTTCCTTCTACCCGGGGGCGGATCCCCCTTTAAGAATTGTATTCCACGTGTTTAACCCTCTTTATACACTCCATGTGACGAGCAAAAACATCTCAGGGTCGGGACTTTTCGGTATGAGGGGTGGCCCTCCTGCACGCATGGTGTGTCGACACATTGCATTCAACTGTGTGTGTGTGTGTGTGTGTGTGTGTGTGTGTGTGTGTATGTGTGTGTGTGTGTGCATGTGTGTGTGTGTGTGTGTGTGTGTGCTCCTGGCGAACACGAGTCACTGCACGCGGATTTGATATCAAATATTATGCCCACAAATAAAACCGCCAATTACCGGCAGCCATAAAAAAATTAATTCAGATCAAATAAGCCAAAGTCGGCAAAGGCATGACTTAACGCACAATTGTGAAATGAAATTTGTGAAACGGAATCCTCGACAAGGGCCTGGGAAAGAAAACGAACGCATAAAGGATCGTTCAATTCATCTGTCAGTCGCTTGAAGTCTTCCGGTGTTTCAAAACACGCCGTTTGTTTGACCACGTTAACGGCGCTTTTGGCGACAGTCGGCTGAATCCGAGCTGTCCGATTCATCCGCGGCACTCGGCTCGCGGCGTCGACTCGTCAAGTGTCGCCCGTGTTTGGCTCGCACGCTCGCACGCCGCCCGTACGCTACAACGGTACGACGCAGGCGGGCCTCCATCTTGCTTTCCTGCCGGCGACCATATGTGAGTCGTCCTATACGTGGCAGGTTAGCGCTCTGATCGACTCCTCCACGCGTCAAGATGCTGGGTGTTTTTCTTCCTCTTTGTCACCGCGGTGCTGGTGGTGGTGGTGGTGGTAGTGGTAGGCGACGTGTTGTGTACAGTATGTCAGTATGGATGCATCCAAACGGAACCCGAGGCGGACCATCTGCAGAGGCAGGTGTTAGCCGCTATAGAGCTGGAGCTGGATCTCTGACTGGACACGCCGAGCTCTGCACGCACACACACACACACACACACACACACACACACACACACACACACACACACACTCAGATGTTGTGCAACATCTGGGCCTCCGCGCTTGACGGTCTGAAGTGACTTGAAAGTACGCCTTGTGTGTGTGTGTGTGTGTGTGTGTGGGGGGGGGGTGTTTGGTGTGTGTGTGTGTGTGTGTGTGTGTGTAGGTGTAGGTGTGTATGCATGAGCGGCCATTGTGGCATTGCTGTAGCCATGTATGCGCGCGTGTGTGTGTGTGTATGTGTGTGACGTTTGTGGCATTGAGTGGTGTGTGTGTGTGTGTATGTGTGTGTGTGTGTGTGTGTGGTGTGTGTGTATGTGTGTGTGTGTGTGTCTGTGCGTGTGTTACAATGACAAAACGACATCTGTGAGTCTTTGAGAGGACAACCTTCGCTGATGTTCTCTGGGTCCCTGGCATCTTTGCGAACACACACACACACACACCACACACACACACACACACACACACGTTGAAGTCACTCATCTTTTTTTAATTAGTTTTAAAAAAAGTCACTGAGTTAAAAAAGTTTCGCGGGGAATGAGGAGTTGGGTGTGTTTGTGTTTTTTACACGGCTCGTCTTTATTTCTGACATATTTTGGTGAATGAATGTCAAAAACGGTAACAAAAGGTATCAATATAAACCAGTTCATTTTGAGAAGCACAATAACTTTTCTCTAACCTTCATGTTGTTGGAAAAAAATGAACAAATAAACACATAAATCTTGGGTGATTTAAGCCTGTAGCTGTATCAATCAATGTTTCCAAATGTCAAACAATCAATCCTCACTTATGGGAACACTTGGATAAAACCAAATCAAATCAAATGTAGTCTTTTCCAACACAACTCTTTGTGCCCATTCACTAGCTTTCGTTAAATTAAATATCAGTCATGACTAATGTCTAACTCCTCCATGCGCAGATCTTGCAAGTGTCACGATGATAAAATAATACTCATACTCATAACATATTCATGCTCTCCCACATCCCAGTGGTCTGTTTAGGTCTCTCACACTGGCCATACATCAGCTTCCACTCCTCCGCCTCGACAAATTGCTCATGTGAGTGCAAATGGGCAGTTTTTTATACATGGCAGCCTTAATTGTTGGAGTTAATATGAGGAGCTCTTGAGCGCTTCATAATGAGATTGCCTGTTCATTTTGCACTCTTGCAATACGTGTCCGAGAGCTCGTGGCAGGGCTCATCCGGGAGCTCGGCCACCAGCTAGGTTTCCTCGGTCCAACCGTCTGTCTGTCCTTGGCTTCCAAGGGCCGATCGGGGACACGCGGGGAGGAGGAATCAAACCAGCAACCTCTTTTTATACTTATTTTTTTTTTTTTTTACCGTCGGCATCTATCCGGAACAAGGCCACGGGCACGAACGGCGTAATTTGCTTGATAACTTTCGCCGGGAAATTAGACTCGGAAGTCGGGATATACCAAGTCTGGAAGGACCAGGAAGGAAGGAAGGAAGGAAGAATGAAGCTGCTGATGCTCCTCGTTCCGGTGGGTTTGTGCGTTCAGTCAGTCAGTCAGTCAGATCAGTCAGTCAGTCTGTATCATTACCCTCCAGGCACCCCCTCCCCCCCTCCCCAGGAGGCTCCACCGGCCCCCCCCCCGGCGCGCGCGCGCGGCGGAGTATCCCAGGCCGGTCAGATTGGAGGCCCGGCCAAGTTAGATGACGAGCCGATATCTCCGGAAGCGCGGAGGGTGGGAAGGGGTGGTGGTGTGGGGGGGGGGACGGGGGGGGGGGATGGAGGGTGGAGGGGGGTGAGAGGGGGTGTGGGGGGTGGGGCGGGGGGTGGATGGGGGGGGGGTTTGCTCTGGTTGGAAATATTTGCTCTGGGGAGACTCGGGCCGGGGGGCTTTCAATCTTGGGGCCCCCGCCGCAATCCATTTATATGGTCCCCCCGCTGATTTATGACCTTATTTTAACTGTCTTTACATGCAAATGCGCGGCGGGACGCTAAAGATATTCACATAATGTGATTCTCAGGGGTCATCCCCTCCAGCCTGTCAGGTGTGTGTGCATGTGTGCCTGTGTGTGTGTGTGTGTGTGTGTGTGTGTTGGGTGGGTGTGTGTGTGATACGGCGGCTTGGCGTCCAGGAATCGGGAGGCTGGATGCGGAAACCAGGGGGTGTGGGGGGGGGGGGGGGGCGGGGGGGGGTCGGGGGCGGGCGAGAGAGGTGAGGAGGGATTCAGGGGATTCTATTTCCAAGGGAAGTGGGCGGGGGTATCGGGTCCCGCTCGGTCCAGTCTCTCCGCCCCCACTCCCCACCAGACCCCCAAACCCCCCTCTCCCCGCTCATCCTGAATACGACTCCCTCCAGGCACAAGCTACGGATATTCGTTACGACCCCCCCCCCACTCCTCCCACCCCCCCCCACCCCCCCCGCCTCACCTTCACACACCCTCTCCTCCTCACACACCCTCCCTCATTGCGGTCGCCATGCCAGCGCAACACACTCTGCGGTGTGTGTGTGGTGTGTGGTGTGTGTGTGTGTGTGTGCATTGGATGGAATGTTTCACAAGCTCTGTGTGGCTCAGTCCTAATACAATAGGGATAATGGCTAAACACACTTCGGGGCTGTGATTTTATTTAAAACATTTAACATTTGCAGAGGGTTTTATATATATATATATATATATGTATATATATATATAATATAATACAGTACATATCCAACGCCCATGCAGCGCTGAAGATAGAATCGTTTTTTTTGTGTTCGATGATAAATCCCCATTCCCCCTCTCTCTCTCTCTCTCTCCTCCTCTCTCTCTCCATCGTGTCCATAGAGCGGGTGGTCTCTCGCCCCTCTGAACCTGGCGCTGACGATTAAAAAAAAATACAAAAATAAATAAATTAATAAATCAGGTTTTCCCGCCGCAGGCAATTATGATCATGCATCGTGACACGTGAGCTGCAACTTTTTTTTATTTTTTATTAAAGATATCTGTCACCGCCGAGTCCTCTCGATATACCGGGGAGGCGTCGCTCTCTCCCAGTGTGGTCACATGACAGAGGAGATTCATCAATTAAGGGCCCCATCTGGACGTCTCCATTAGCCGCGGATATTAAAGACCGCCTTTACATTTTCTCCTTTCATGTTATTTTGCACATTTTTCAAAGCCGGCGTTATGGTAATGAGGATGTTGAGGCCCGGCTGGCCTGATGGTGGTTTTATGTTTACTTATTTATTAATTTATTTATTTCTGTATCTATCTCGCCCGCCGGAGGAGCGGCGGACAGCTCCGCATATGGCTCGTCGGAGCGCCGTGCCTGTATACCGTCGGAGCGCTTCGCCTAGCGTGCAGCATCCAAGGAGTTGCAGAACATAAGAAAGGTCTAAATAGACCAGTGTTACTCAAATGTTTACCAAACGTGTGCCCCTAGAGGTAGTTTGAAGGATTACAGGGCGTACTTGAGGTTATGAACTATTAACAACAATGAACAACAAAACAATTCCACCTTAAGAAAATGAATGAATACCCCCTTAATACAATTTAGTCCATCTGAACAGCACACAGTAACAGTAACAATGTCTGTATTTTGTTCCAATAAGAGCATATCACTTTAACTTGAATGGGGTACTTAGGGGTACTTAGTAAAAAAATAGTTTCTGGTTTCTAGGTCTGGATCCTTGGATCAGAGTTGAACTACCAATGATAGCCTAGTGGTCAGTGTCTGCAACTACAGACAATTCTGTCGAATCGTCTGTAGTTCTTGCTCCACGTGGTTCCTGGTGGTGGTGGTGGTGGTGGAGGGTTTATCCATTGCCCGCCTCCGCCTCCGCCCCTCCCTGTCCCATTCTGCCACCGAAACCCTCATCCATGCTTTCATCACTTCCAGACTCGATTACTGCAACAGCATCCTCTACGGCTCACCCAACAAAACCCTTCAATACGTCCAGAACTCCGCTGCCCGCCTGCTCACCTCCACCCGCCGCCACGATCACATCACCCCCGTCCTTCACAATCTTCACTGGCTCCCAGTCAAATACAGGATCAACTTCAAAATACTACTCACCACCTACAAAGCCCTAAACAACCTGGCCCCTCCCTACCTCTCCGACCTCCTCCTCCTCCTCCTCCCCCGCCACACCCCTACCCGTCGCCTCAGGTCCGCTGACACAAACTGCTTGTCAGTCCCTAGGACCAAGCTCCGGACCTGGGGCGACAGGGCCTTCTCGGTTGCCGCACCTTCCCTCTGGAACACCCTCCCCATCCACATCCGACAATCACCCACCCTCCCCTCCTTCAAACAGGCCCTCAAGACCCACCTCTTCAAACTCGCATTCACCTGACAATCATCCTCCCCTCCATCTCACCGACTCTAGCTTAAATGTTTCGTCTCATACTTTTAGTTAATTTTATTGTGTGTGAAGCGACTTTGGGTACCTAGAAAAGCGCTATATAAATTAAATGTAATTATTATTTTATTATTATTATTTATATCCACAGTCAGTCCCACTCAGTGATAACACAGCCAGGTTCAGCTGCAGCCTCTCAAAGAAGCCAACCTATACTATGAGTCATAGTTCATTTCTCTCTATTAGACATTCCCTTCACCGCATACATTTGATTTTTTTCTCTCTCTCTCTCTCTCCCCTCTCTCCCCCTCTCTCTCTCTCTTCTCTCTCTCTCTCTCTCTCTCTCTCTCTCTCTCTCTCTCTCTCTTTCTCTCTCCCCCTCCTTCGACTCTCAGGGGCGTTGAATATTTTATAACCAAAACGGTCTAATAATTGTTGAACAGATGTAAGTATCGGGAGCGGCGGGCTTCACGGATAGAAGCTCATGGAACCGAATTAGAGGAAGGAGAGGGGAAGAGGGGAGGAGGGGGGGGGGAGGAGAGGAGGAGAGGGGAGGGGGAGGGGGGGAGAGGGCGGGGGGGTTGGGGTAGAGAAGAGAATGAAGCAGAGGTATAGGGGAAGGGGGTCTGGTGGTGTAATAGCTTGTGGTGGTCTTGGGGTAATGAATGGAACCTGGATACTCTGGTATGTAACCAATCAGGTGTAGGGGAGGGGGGGGGGGGGGGGGGTGCGGGGTTGAGGGACACTTTTAAAGAGAGAGAGAGATACACACACACACACACACACACACACACACACACACACACGTCTACTCTAGAGCTATGGCATGACGTGTGTGTGTGTGTGTGTGTGTGTGTGTGTGTGGGGGGGTCAGTTCTGCTTTGTATGTATATATGTATATATGTATGTAGGCTATGTATAACGATATCCCATGCCCGTAATAAGTATATCCCATCCGCGTGTGTGTGTGTGACGGGCGTCTCAGTAAAGCCAGGGGCCTCGGGGCCAAAGGTCAGGGATGGTAAGCGGAGAAAAAAAGAAAAACTCATCAACATAGCTGTCATTGAGTGTCGGCGTCCTTTTAACAATAAACAACTTTTTAAATAAACATAACGACATGAAACGCTGCACAATTCCCCCGGTGGCTCGCCGGGAAAGTTGGTTGTCTGACATTTATGGGCCTTTAGTTTGCCTGAGAAGAGAGAGAGAGAGAGTGAGAGAGAGAGAGAGAGAGAGAGAATGACAGAGAGAGTAAGAAGGAGAGAGAGAGAGACTATTTTAAACAAACCGAGCATCCAATCTGTGTGTCGGGCACATCCCCGGGTGCGAGCAGCGAGCAACACCTCCTTCACACACACACACACACACACACACACACACGTGCACACACACACACACACACACACAGACACACACAAAAAGGAAAACAGTAAATAACATTAAATTCAAACTGACTAATTGATCACTCCCTGCTAATGAGATCAAAGCTCAACAGAGGCTCTGGGCAGTTTTCAAGGATGGGGGATGGGATGGGTGGGTTAGTGGGGTAGTGGGGGGTGTGGAGGGTTGGCGGGGGGGGGGGGGTGGCGGGGGGCTCCGCATCCGCCCAGCAGAGCCGTGTGCGGAGCCACTCGGATGTTCTGCCTCTCTGCGTTCTCCTTCACAACATCACAGCGGCTTCTCGGGCCGTCGGGCGTTTAGATAAACAAGTGTCTGCGGCGGCTCCAGTCACGGGCCTCTGACGGGAAAACGGATCGCTGTGTACAGACGTGCGCTCTTTGTTGTTGCTGTTGTTGTTGTTGTTGTTGTTGTCTATGTTGTTGTTGTTGTTTTTGGATTTCTCCATGTCTGAGCGTCTCTCTCTCTC
>PIJE02001303.1:24106-41606 GCA_002895965.2 Coryphaenoides rupestris
GGGGGGGATGGTGGGGGGGGGGGGCGGTGGGGGGTGAAGTGATCCACTTGTGATGAAATGGAGCAAAGCCCACCACAATCCACCCGGAGACGGCGAGTCAGCACAGCTGCCATCCGCACGCCGCGTTCGGGGTTTCGTAGTCCGCCTCCCCTTTATCCCCCCTCCCTCCCCCCTTCCCCCTCTCCCCCTCTCTCTATACATCTTCCAACATCCGCATCTTTTCCCCCCCTCCCTCTTTTTTCTACCCCCTTCTCCTCCCACACACACACAACACACACACACACACACACACACACACACACACACACATACACTCATCCATCCCTCCCCAAAAACATGAAAAGCGCAGCACACTCCCACCTGGACCAGGACCCCCCCCACCCCAAGGCATTTATCTATCAGTCTTCATGCACATTTGCATCAGAATTAACTCCAGAGCCACTGATGTTAAACTCCTCAAACCTCAGATTCCGCGGATCACTTAAGCCCCGAGCTTATCTGGGTTATTATAATTTATTTTGGACGGATTTATGAAATCATATTTCATAGGGTGGGTGGGACGACGACGTTGAACCGGGGGACCGGTTCCCAAGGTGTTATGTTTCCTACCTGCACACATGTGTACACACACACACACACACACACACACACACACACTCTCTCTCTCTCTCTCTCTCTCTGCACACACACACACACTCACACAAAGCGGCATCATAGCCAAGCCTCCCCTTGTTTACCTGCTCGGTGGTGCTGGCGTGGCGGCGGAACGAGGCGCGTATCTCATGCAAATCCTCTTAGGCTGCCGTCTGCCGATAGTTCCGTGGATTGCCCCGTTGGAGACGAGGCTCCGAGTTTCAAAAAGTTCATCAGCATCCGCCAACTTTAATTCACGACGGCATCACCCTGGGAATTAAAACCACCCGCAGTATTGACACACAACTAGACACACAAGGGTGTAGAATTATGGCAATATTGTTCTGCTATACGAAGGTTAATTTATCATGACAACATTAGGGTATCTTTATTGAGTCTTTATGACAATTTGTTGGTGATTAAAGGTGCTGTACGTAAAACAGAGAGTTTTTTTTAAATGAACAACCAAAACAACGGCCCCTACTCTTTGCTCCCGCCCTCATTTGTTCGCCAATGAGAAGTGTTGCTGTCACACATCTGTGATTGACAGGCGAAATGGATTCCCCGAACCAATCAGGGAAGAGATGCCCCTGAGCCGGGAGGGGGTCTAAAATCTAAATGGTCTCATATAGAGGCAGCACAGTCACCTGCATTTAACACTCTCACAGCTGACGGATGGCAATGCCTTTCCTGACAAAGTACACTCAAATAAAAGCTGCTAAAGCTTACCTCCAGTGCATTTAAATGATTGTTTTTTATTGTCAATTCACCTACAATTGTTAAAAAGCCTCGCCTCCTTTATCCTTGCCTTGGGAGCCACAATTGCTCGGGTTTCTGCAATTTTTAGGGGGGGGGGGGGGGGGGCGGGCGGGGGGGGGGGGGGGGGTGGGGGGGGGAAGCATTTGAACATGTAGTGACTAGTACTGTTATTTTTCTGCTAGTTGGAGAGGCTTCTTGGCTAAGTATTGTCTAAGTCCACGATTTTAACCCCCCCCCCCCCATCCCATTCAACTCAATGCATCAGGACAACCGCCGAAAAGAAAGCACTTAGGTGGAATGTCTTTTGTGATATAAAAAAAAGCACACAATTCTTAATGGCCACCGTATGTGCGGTTTCCTCGCCTTTTGTGAGACTCCTTGTCTCAGTTCTCTTTAGGAACGGATTGCCTATTTGTCTTTTCAGCATCAAGCAATTTATATGCTCTGGCTTTTAGGCAAATTCACTGGAACCGAGTGCTTTTCTTGAAAATGTGTGGATTTTTTTTATTACTTTGCTCTGAAGGCGAGCAAGTGTGGCCCAAAGGGGCTAAAATACCTTCATCCTTTGTGCTTCATTGACAATGTCCAGCTTTGAATATAGTAATTTCTTCCAATTATTTCCCATTTCTCCCATACTGTATAGCACTGCAGAGTCTATCCTCCACCCATGTGTTGCAGGTGGCGGGCGGGGCGACGGAAAGCTTTCAACACCAGAAGCACACGCCGGCAACACGGACCCGCCGGAGGCTGCGGTGCTCAGCGCATACCCCTGCATACATTTATTCTATATTTATCCAATTGAAATCTGTGATGACGGCGTCTCCCTTTCCCCGCTTGGTGTTTGTGTTTCCTTAAATATAGCCTCACACGCACACAGGCTGTAGGGCGCATCTGAGCGATGGCCGCCACGCGTCGTGCCTCAGCTATCGTCATGACACTCTCCCCCCCCCCCCCCCCCCCCCCCCCCCCCCCCCCCCAGGAAATACTTTATGCTGCTGCTGCCTCGCCAATCATGGCCGCCGTCAATCGCAATCCGTTCCCGTTTCTGTGCGCCATTGAGGGTGACTTTTAAGGCAATGCCTTGAACGGGCACTCGTCCATCGATCAACCAATCAGAGATAGGGATGTTGCCGACACCGACCCCCACTGCAGGTGAGGTCAGATTGTAAT
The DNA here is from genome assembly GCA_002895965.2 of Coryphaenoides rupestris. Lineage (NCBI taxonomy): Eukaryota > Metazoa > Chordata > Actinopteri > Gadiformes > Macrouridae > Coryphaenoides > Coryphaenoides rupestris. The sequence goes on from PIJE02001303.1 coordinate 26,669, forward strand.
AACAATCGGCGTCTGCAACTCTCAACTCGGTTTTCTGCGAAAGAAATAACAGAAATGTTCGGACATCATTGGTCTAGGATCTGCGACCTGCAGGCTGGAGACTAGCCCAGCGTGACGGTTAGCATCCGGTGAGCGTCGCTGGATGAACGTTTCTGGATGAGTTCCTCGGGTCCTGATCAGACCTGCTTGGACCTCTCTCTGGCTCCATGCAACCCAATCCTAAACAGAGCGATATGCGAAGGCCACATAGTCACCACCTCTGAGCCACCCAGTGTCCACCCTGGAGGTCATGTGACCACATGATCTCAGGTGGGGGGTAGGGGCAGGGGCGTGGTAGGGCGGGGGCCGGGGCCTGGGGCCGGGGCTTGGGGCCGGGGGGGGGCTGTTGTTTGTCACAGGTCTACCTTGGCTCACTTTCGGCGGGGTGACGATGATGATGACACATTGGAGGCATGCCCCCCCCCCCCCCCCGCCTCTCCTCCCCTCCTGCTGCCGTGACACCCGTCGCCATGGTGCTAAATCCCCACCCCACCAACCCTGCACCACCTACCAGCCACTCACCCCCCTGTCCCCCCCCCCTTTCTCCCTCTCTCTCTCTCTCTCTCTCTCTCTCTCTCTCTCTCTCTCTCTCTCTCTCTCTCTCTCTCTCTCTCCTCCCCTCCCCCCTCTCTCTCTTCCTCTTCTCCCACAAATTAAAAATGCATCAGGGAACGGATTAGATGCGCGCTCCCCTGGATCTACTGATCCGAAATGTGGAGCTGTCACACAGAGAGAGAGAGAGAGAGAGAGAGAGAGAGAGAGAGAGAGAGAGAGAGAGAGAGAGAGAGAGAGAGAGAGAGAGAGAGAGAGAGAGAGAGAGAGAGAGAGAGAGAGACAGAGAGACAGAGAGAAACAGAGAGCGAGACAGGGACAGAGAGAATGAGAGAGAGACAGAAAGAGTGAGGTGGGCAGGGCTCCCCTTGGCATGATGGAAGAACTCTTACCCCACCCCCCCCATCCCCCATATCCGCCTCTCAGACACCCCCGGTGCCTTTTGTCTACGATCTTGCCTTCTTCAATCCATCCTTCTGTCGCGACACACACTCCACCCTTATTTGTTTTTTACTCTTTTGTCTTCATTTTTTTTTTACTTTTTTACTTTTTAACACACCCTGTCACTTTCTTTATTTACTTCTGTGTGTGATTGTGTGTGTAAGTGTGCACGTGTGTGTGTGTGTGTGTGTGTGTGTGTGTGTGTGTCCCTTTCATTTAGTTTTTTCTATTTTTGTATTTTCCCTTCTCTCTTCCACTTCTAGGTTGGTGTGTGTGTGTGTGTTGTGTGGTGTGTGTGTGTGTTATATCTGTGTGTGTGTGTGTTAGCCTGTGTGTGTGCCTGGGTGCATGTGCACATGGGCACCTGCATGTGTGTGTGTGTGTCCATCGCAGCGTGGCCTATAATCTTGAATCTTAGCAACGCATCCAATATGTTGTCTGAGATAATTAGCAGAGGATCAAACAGGAAGCAGGAGGAGTTGTGTTTGACCCAAATAGGAAGTGATCACTTCCTGTTTTGGGTCAACACAACTCCTCCTGCTTCCTGTTTGATCCTCTGCTAATTATCTCGACAACATATTGGATGCGTGCTAAGATTCAAGATTATAGGCCACGCTGCGATGGACACACACACACACACACACACACACACACACACACACACACACACACACACACACACACACACACACACACACACACACACACACACACACACACACACACACACACACAACCTAGAAGTGGAAGAGAGAAGGGAAAATACAAAAATAGAAAAAACTAAATAACATGAGAAGGGACACACACACACACACACACACACACACACACACACGTGCACACTTACACACACAATCACACACAGAAGTAAATAAAGAAAGTGACAGGGTGTGTTAAAAAGTAAAAAAGTAAAAAAAAAATGAAGACAAAAGAGTAAAAAACAAATAAGGGTGGAGTGTGTGCCGCGACAGAAGGATGGATTGAAGAAGGCAAGATCGTAGACAAAAGGCACCGGGGGTGTCTGAGAGGCGGATATGGGGGATGGGGGGGGTGGGGTAAGAGTTCTTCCATCATGCCAAGGGGAGCCCTGCCCACCTCACTCTTTCTGTCTCTCTCTCATTCTCTCTGTCCCTGTCTCGCTCTCTGTTTCTCTCTGTCTCTCTCTGTCTCTCTCTGTCTCTCTCTCTCTCTCTCTCTCTCTCTCTCGTCTCTCTCTCTCTCTCTCTCTCTCTCTCTCTCTCTCTCTCTCTCTCTCTCTCTCTCTCTCTCTCTCTCTCTCTCTCTCTCTCTCTCTCTCTCTCTCTCTCTGTGTGACAGCTCCACATTTCGGATCAGTAGATCCAGGGGAGCGCGCATCTAATCCGTTCCCTGATGCATTTTTAATTGTGTGGGAGAAGAGGAAGAGAGAGAGGGGGGGAGGGGAGGAGAGAGAGAGAGAGAGAGAGAGAGCGAGAGAGAGAGAGAGAGAGAGAGAGAGAGAGAGAGGGAGAAGGGGGGGGGAACAGGGTGAGTGGCTGGTAGGTGGTGCAGGGTTGGTGGGGTGGGGATTTAGCACCATGGCGACGGGTGTCACGGCAGCAGGAGGGGAGGAGGAGGCGGGGGGGGGGGGGGCATGCCTCCAATGTGTCATCATCATCGTCACCCCGCCGAAAGTGAGCCAAGGTAGACCTGTGACAACACCCCCCCCCGGCCCCAAGCCCCGGCCCCAGGCCCCGGCCCCTGCCCTACCACGCCCCCTGCCCCTACCCCCCACCCGAGATCATGTGGTCACATGACCTCCAGGGTGACACTGGGTGGCTCAGAGGTGGTTGACTATGTGGCCTTCGCCATTTGGCTCTGTTTAGGATTGGGTTGCATGGAGCCAGAGAGAGGTCCAAGCAGGTCTGATCAGGACCCGAGGAACTCATCCAGAAACGTTCATCCAGCGACGCTCACCGGATGCTAACAGTCACGCTGGGCTAGTCTCCAGCCTGCAGGTCGCAGATCCTAGACCAATGATGTCCGAACCCTCAATGGCGCAGAGAAAACGGGAACGGATTGCGATTGACGGTGGCCATGATTGGCGAGGCAGCAGCAGCATAAAGTATTTCCTGGCGGGGGGGGGGGGGGGGGGAGAGTGTCATGACGATAGCTGAGGCACGACGCGTGGCGGCCATCGCTCAGACGCGCCCTACAGCCTGTGAGCGTGTGAGGCTATATTTAAGGAAACACAAACACCAAGCGGGAAAGGGAGACGCCGTCATCACAGATTTCAATTGGATAAATATAGAATAAATGTATGCAGGGGTATGCGCTGAGCACCGCAGCCTCCGGCGGGTCCGTGTTGCCGGCGTGTGCTTCTGGTGTTGAAAGCTTTCCGTCGTCCCGCCCGCCACCTGCAACACATGGGTTGAGGATAGACTCTGCAGTGCTATACAGTATGGGAGAAATGGGAAATAATTGGAAGAAATTACTATATTCAAAGCTGGACATTGTCAATGAAGCACAAAGGATGAAGGTATTTTAGCCCCTTTGGGCCACACTTGCTCGCCTTCAGAGCAAAGTAATAAAAAAAAATCCACACATTTTCAAGAAAAGCACTCGGTTCCAGTGAATTTGCCTAAAAGCCAGAGCATATAAATTGCTTGATGCTGAAAAGACAAATAGGCAATCCGTTCCTAAAGAGAACTGAGACAAGGAGTCTCACAAAAGGCGAGGAAACCGCACATACGGTGGCCATTAAGAATTGTGTGCTTTTTTTTATATCACAAAAGACATTCCACCCCCCCCCCCCCCCGCCAGGAAATACTTTATGCTGCTGCTGCCTCGCCAATCATGGCCGCCGTCAATCGCAATCCGTTCCCGTTTTCTGTGCGCCATTGAGGGTTCGGACATCATTGGTCTAGGATCTGCGACCTGCAGGCTGGAGACTAGCCCAGCGTGACTGTTAGCATCTGGTGAGCGTCGCTGGATGAACGTTTCTGGATGAGTGCTGCCTCGCCAATCATGGCCACCGTCAATCGCAATCCGTTCCCGTTTTCTCTGCGCCATTGAGGGTTCGGACATCATTGGTCTAGGATCTGCGACCTGCAGGCTGGAGACTAGCCCAGCGTGACTGTTAGCATCCGGTGAGCGTCGCTGGATGAACGTTTCTGGATGAGTTCCTCGGGTCCTGATCAGACCTGCTTGGACCTCTCTCTGGCTCCATGCAACCCAATCCTAAACAGAGCCATATGGCGAAGGCCACATAGTCAACCACCTCTGAGCCACCCAGTGTCACCCTGGAGGTCATGTGACCACATGATCTCGGGTGGGGGGTAGGGGCAGGGGGCGTGGTAGGGCAGGGGCCGGGGCCTGGGGCCGGGGCTTGGGCGGGGGGGGCTGTTGTCACAGGTCTACCTTGGCTCACTTTCGGCGGGGTGACGATGATGATGACACATTGGAGGCATGCCCCCCCCCCCCCTCCTCTCCTCCCCTCCTGTGCCGTGACACCGTCGCATGGTGCTAACCACCCACACTCTCTCGCTGTGTGTGTGTGTGTGTGTGTGTGTGTGTGTGTGTGTGTGTGTGTGTGTGTGTGTGTGTGTGTGTATATCTGTGTGTGTGTTAGTGTGTGTGTGTGCATGTGCACATGGGCACCTGAATGTGTGTGTGTGTGTGTGTGTGTCCATCGCAGCGTGGCCTATAATCTTGAATCTTAGCACGCATCCAATATGTTGTCGAGATAATTAGCAGAGGATCAAACAGGAAGCAGGAGGAGTTGTGTTGACCCAAAACAGGAAGTGTCATTATGCTAATGTTACACGTGAATGAGGGAAGTGCAGAAAATAACCGTGTTACTTATTCACCGTGTGAACACACTGACCACTAAATGCTGCAGGGTTTTGTATGTAATCTCCGGTGTACCCATCCTGGATCCGGGTCCAACGTTGTCAACATTACAACTGTTATAATAAATGTTGTGGTAAATTATTGTCCATGTGAAGTTACATTTTATTACACTTATTGGATATTAACATTGTGAACTACATCCGGCTTCGGGTGTCAGTTCACACATAGGGTATTCAAATGAGGTGTTTATGATGAATACCTTGCGATGGAATATCCTGAGCCGATGCGATTTCAGATTGTTGTAATCCGATTAGAAATCATCTAATTCTTTATGATCTCTCATACGGAAGACCCACTCTCCACCTGAAACAAAAGTTGAACAACTCAACTGATAATTACTTTTATTAAAACAGAATCCAACTGCCATGCATTTTTACATAATAAAACATAGATACTTAATCAGATTGTTGTAATCCGATTACAGCTCATCTAATTCTTTAGGATCAGTTTCATGATAATACCTTCAGCAAATGCAGACAAGAGTACCTGGACAATATTTTACTATTTCTGTGTGTGAAATCCCATTTGAATGATAGCAGGGCTGCAGTCGAGACCCCCTCGGTCGAGTCCAAGTCCAAATCGAGTTGTTGGTGAATCAAGTCCGATTCAACACCAAGTCTAGACTAAGAATTCAGAAATGTGTGTCTGATTCGAGACCAAGACCATGTGACTATCATTGCAGTGATTGTCTAAAATAGAAAAGGATTTTTCTTCAGGCACATTTCAATACAATTATCATGTTTTGAGGACAAAAGCTCATTGTTGGCAGGTTGTTTATGTTCATAACATAGTTGCACCATTACTTAACTTGAATTGGATGCATCTTTCAAAATGATCAAAATATTACAGTAAACTACAGCTGTGCAATTTCAAACACACTTTTGGTCTCTTCTTAGAACAAGTCTTCCGGTACACAACTGTGAAAGTTACTTTAAAAGTCAAGTAAGTAAAGGTTGTACTATATTTTAGTGCAATGCTATCATGTGTGTCCATAATAGATAATTCTGTTAATATTTCATTGTACTGTGAGTGGCTCAATCAACACTGGGAGAGACAGACATTGTAAATCACTGGATATTTGTGCATATTTGTAATAAATTGTGAAGACATACATAAAAAACCCTGCTGCTCTATACTCTCTCCATAATTAATAAATACAGTATATAGGTGCTGTGGACATATACAGTAAACCTGGTACAGTTTGGTAAAATGTTTGTCATTTATGAGTGAGTTAAAGTGCACCTGCCTCTCTATGTCAATTTAAATGTAAATATTGCATTTCTGACCAATTAGGGCAGTCCCGTTCCTGATTGGTTAGGGGAATCCATGGTGCCTGTCAATCACAGGTGCAAGGAATGCAACAGAGAGACATAGGGAGGGAGGGAGGGAGGGAGGGAGGGAGCAGAGAGGGGCGGGATTTCTTTTGTGGTTGTTTATTTTCCACTCCTTTCTGTTATCACTCTCTCTTCTACCTACAGAGGTTTTAACCGGGGCCTTGGCCCTTGACCTCTTCAACGCACCCTTCTTTAGTTTGTCACCCACAACTCCACGTTACAGGTTTGTTTTGATTTGCTCTCTAGATAAACCTCTCTCTCTCTCTCTCTCTCTCTCTCTCTCTCTCTCTCTCTCTCTCTCTCTCTCTCTCTCTCTCTCTCGCTCTGTCTCTCTTGTTTGTTGCGGTTAACTTGGTGCTTTGCAATTGTATTTAAAAAGGAAAACAGACACGCAAACAAATATTTGAAACATGTCTCACAAAAGCTATGACTGCTCCCTGGTGGGATCTCAATATCAGCTGCTGAAGAGAATGACGGAACAAACAAATAGCAAACTGTACTTGATTGTAATACTTGGTGAGGAAGCCAGCACCACTAGTCCACCACCACCACCACCACCACCACCACCTCCCTGTACCTCGCCATGGGAGCAGGAGTAGTAGAAGCACACACACACACATGCATGCACACACACAGACACACACACACATACGGACACACACACACACACACGCTCACACACACCCGTTCCCATTGGCACTGCACTACCAAACACTGTCAGGTCTCAACTCAGAAGAGAGGAGAATTTGCATCTATTTAAACATGACGAGGAGAGAGAGACAGAGAGAGAGAGAGAGAGAGAGAGAGAGAGAGAGAGAGAGAGAGAGAGAGAGAGAGAGGGGGGAGGGGGGGAGCGAGAGAGGTGTGAGATCAACAGAGAATGACGAACCACACACACACACACACACACACACACACACACACACACCTTGGTAGGGAGCGGACTACTTTCTTGGACTCTACTCTCTCGTGTAGGGGCCTACTCCGTGTTACCTGCTGTCGACAGCCACAGCGTACTCTTTCTAGCCAAACCTCACTTCCTGCTCAACGCATGCTGAAGCGCACTGCTCCTCCGCGGATGCCAGTGAACGCGAGGCCCTTGCCCGAGGACCCAACGGCCGCCGTTACATCGCGTAGAATTAGGGTACGCGCGCGCGCCCACCCTCGTACACCACGAGCGCTGCCTGCGTGCCGTTCTGGAGCGTTGTAAGGGCCTTGCGTATCTGTCATACGTCTCGCCAGTGCGCCAGTCCTTCGCAACGGCAGAGCGATGCTTGCTGTATCTCGCCACCACACCCTCCCTCCCCTCCCACGTCGCAGTACGCGCGCCTCGCCACTGACCGCCACCCCCCCAGCACATCATCGACGCACACATGCACACACCACAACACGACACGTTACTTGCACACACACACACACACACACACACACAAGCACACACACACACACACACACACACACACATGCACTACAATTCTACAAGATCGGGCCACAGAGGTAATGTTGGCGTTGCAGGACAGCTGGTCATCCAGTACCACGCCAAGGTTCCTTGCCGTGGGTGCAGGGGAGACTTTGATGTCCTCGATGGTGACAAGTAGGTCCATCTGAGGGCAGTCTTTACCCGGTATGAAGAGAAGCTCAGTCTTGTCGAGGTTGAGCTTCAGGTGGTTGGCGGTCGTCCATCTGCTGATGTCGGCCAGGCATTTTGAGATGCGTGTTGCGATGTGGGTGTCTGAGGGGTGAGAGAGAGAGAGAGAGAGAGAGAGAGAGGTAGCTGGGAGTAGGAGAGAGAGAGAGAGAGAGAGAGGTAGGTAGCTGGAGAGAGAGAGAGAGAGAGGTAGGTAGGTAGCTGAGAGAGATGGTGGAGGTAGGGGATTACAGAGCCGAGAGATCTAATGTATAAAGAAAACAGAAGGGGTCCCAGGACTCAGCCTTAGCTAACCAGGTGATTGTCAACGTGGATGAAAGTAACTGGTTGTAGACGCTTGGGAGGACTTACTTAACTACCAAATGAAACTATTGACAAGTTAAGACAATAATGGCTGTGTTAGGTATATATATATATATATGTGTTGCATGTTTGATGAGTGAAATTGTGACTTGGGGATTCAATATCCTGCACAGAATGTTGCTGTCCAACCGAGTGTTAAATGCAGAACACTGCTGTTATATCGCCATTTAGGAATCTAAAATGACTCGAAAAATGATTTGATGACATTTTAAAGACACGTGTGTGTGGTTATCCATGTAAGGTCTGTGTATGGTTATCTGGCCCTGTGCATACATTAACATTTCTTCTCGTATATGTGGAGTACTGTGTGTGCGTGTGTGTGTGTGTCCTGTGTGTTTGCATGCTTAGGTGTGTGCGTGTGTTGTGTGTGTGTATGTGTGTGTACACCTGTATGTGTCTGCATCGTGTGTGTGTGTGTCTGTGTGTGTGTGTGTGTGTGTGCGTGGTGGTGCAGAGACTTCTATCACTTAATGAAAAATAGCTTCCCTTTTGGACAGAACTTCATAGGGGCCGGCAATCAAGAGACCGGGGGGCCCCCCACTCCTCCTTGACGCGCAATCCGAGGCGAATCACGTCGGCATCTATTAATAATATTTCCCCGGCTTTTCCTTTCATTCTGCCGCGTGTCCTACCACTGTCAGCCGGCGTGATGGAGCGCTGCCTTTATCTGCACTCCCGGCCAGCTCTGTCACAGTGATAAACAATTCTAACAAGAATCTGAATAAAGATCTCCCCCACTAGACTCCTGCAGATCGGGGAGAAAGAGAGAGAGGGAGGAGAGGAGGGGGAGGGTTAGGGGGGTGAGGGTGGGGGGTGGAGATGGGAAGCGAGGGGAGGAAGGGGTGGGGGGGGGGGGACTGTTTTTTTTCTCATTTTCTAGGCGGCAAAATTTAATCTAGAGCCCTCCTCCTCCACCCTCTCCCGCTCTCTCTCTCTCTCTCTCTCTCTCTCTCTCACCTCTCTCCCTCTCCCTCTCTCTCTCTCTCTCTCTCTCTCTCTCTCTCACTCCCTCTCTCTCTCTGTCTCTCTTTCTTGCCCTCTCTTTCACTATCTCCCTCCCTCTCTCTATCTGTTGCCTGACTGTTTCTCTTTCTCCCTCTCTCTGTCTCTCTCTGTCTCTCTCTCTCTTTCACTGTCTCTCCCCCTCTCTAGCTTTCACTCTCTCTGTCACTCTCTCTCTCTCCTGCTCTCTCTCCATCTCTCCCTCTCTCCGTCTCTCTCCCTCTCTCTCAGTCTCTCAGTCTCCCAGTCTCTCTCTCTCTCTCTCTCTCTCACTGTCTCTTCTCTTTCCTTCCACTCTCCCTCTCCCCCTTTTTCAATCACTGTCACTCTCCCCGTTCATTCACCTCCCTCACTTCCAACCCTTGCTCTGTCTCCTGCATCAACCCCACCCATCTACACCTTTCTGTTTCTTCTGCCTGTTCCTCCCATCACTCTATCGCTTTCCCTCTCTCTCTCTCACACACACACACTCCCCTCTCCCCCCTCTCTCCTCTCTCCCTCTCTCCTCACCCCTCTCTCTCTCTCTCTCTCGCTCTCTCTCTCTATCTCTCCTCTCTCTCTCTGTCTTGAGTTTCTGTGGTGTGTGTGTGTGTGTGTGTGGGGTGGGGGGGAGTGGGAGGGGTGGAGGAATATCAAACATATCTCGTTTTCCTGCAAATATACCATCTTAAACATATTATGCACATTTTTTTTTTCGGAAGGGGGAGATGCTAGTTGAAATCCCGCAATGTTCACCGTTGTACATATCGCACGCCATCTACAGTATGCCGTCGTACACGCGATGGCTGCAGCACCCAAAGGCGCATTTGTAAGAGCCGCTCCCATCCATCTCCCGATGACGGATAGAAGACGTGTTGGTGGAAAGAACGACCCGGAAACGTACATAGGAAATAAAACGGGATAACACTGGAGCCTCCACTGGAGATGTGTTAGTGCTTTATTTTTAGCCTGGCATCACTAATGACTACACAGGGCCATGAGGATGATGACTTATACCCACCCACGTGCCACACACACACACACACACACACACACACACACACACACACACACACACACACACACACACACACACACACACACACACACAGATATGATTTTTAAAGTTTCTTTTTATGTTTACCTTTATTGGTCTCTGAGGATGAAGAGCGACACACATACCTGGGAGAGAGAAGTGGAGGGATGGCTGGTGTACGGGTGGATGCGCGTGTGCATTAGTGAGTGTGTGAGTGTGTGTTATACGGTACATATGGGTAACGTGATTCGTGTAAATTACAGTTTGTGTGAGTTACTGTGACGACAACATCCGTCCCGGGGAGCGGGTGGAGCCTGAAGGGCCTGAGGAGATGATCACCTGGGCTCGCATGAGCTTTGAGCTGGAGAAGTCCAGATCCTGAGGTGCTGAAGAAAGGAAAGACCGCAGAGATGTACCCAGATACAGTACCATCCATCACTGAGAGACCAGTGATGGATGGATGAGCCTGGGAAAGGTTGTTTGACTGCAGCTTGAGAGACACACAACATCCATCAGAGCCACCTACCAGGAGCTGGAAGCCTGGCTAGGGGTGGTGGACGAGTCAGGACTACCAGGCAAGTTCAAGGCCTGGATATACCAACACGGCATCCTTCCCAGGATCCTCTGGCCCCTCTTGGTCTACGAGGTCCAAATCTCCACAGTCGAGGGCTTCGGGAGGAGGGTTAGCCGGTTTCTACAGAAGTGGCTGGGATTACCTCGGAGCCTGAGCAACATTGCTTTATATGGGCAAAACAAAAAGCTTAAGCTCCCCATCAGTAGCCTGAATGAAGAGTTAATGTTGACCCGTACTAGGGAGGTGCTGCAATACAGAGAGTCCTGCGACCCAAAAGTCCCTCAGGCTGGGATCGAAGTCAAGACTGGACGGAAGTGGAGAGCAGCAGAGGCCATAGATGCTGCTGAGTCACTGCTAAGGCACAGGGCGCTGGTGGGCGCAGTGACTCGTGCTGGCTTGGGTAGCAGCACTACACCTCACTACGACAAGGCGAAGAGGAAGGATAGGAGGGTGCTGGTCCAGGATGAGGTGCGGGCATCACTCGAGGAACAGCGAGCCAGCAGGATGGTTGGAATGCGGCAGCAGGGAGCCGGGACAAGATGGGAGGAAGCGGTGGAGCGCAAAGTCTCACGGGCCGAGCTTTGGAAATCCGACCCCCATCAAATGTAATTCTTAATCCAGGCCGTCTACGACGTTCTACCAAGCCCATCCGAGTCACCAGCTTGCCCTCTGTGCCTGAAAAGAGTGACCCTGGAGCACATCCTCAGCAGCTGCACATCCGAGAGCCCTGGGTGAGGGGAGCTACCGCTGGCGCCATGACCAAGTCCTGAAGGCCATAGCGGACACCATCTGCAAGCACTTCTCCGCACATTGAAGAAGACCATCGATTTTGTCAGGGCTGGGGAGAAGCCAACATCAGCTGCCTGGGCCACCTCCTCTGGCCTGCTAGCAGCGGCACAAGACTGGGAGCTGAAAGGGAAAGCAGCTGAAGTTCCCAGAAAATGCTGCTGCTGCAACAACACTAAGGCGAGACATGGTGCTAATCTCAGAGGCCTCCGAGCAGATTGTCCCTGGGAGGACGGCATTGAGGAGGCCAATGAGAGAAAGAGTGGGTGGGGTAGAGCTACCTGGTCACAAGCTTGATCAACCCCGGCTGGGTTGCCTGGAGAAAGGCGTCTGATCGTTGAAAGACCCGAAACACCCGAGGAACCCAGGAAACATCACTGTCCAGGTGCATCACAGGATGATGTAGGGTATGTTAAAAGAGATGTGTTTGTGCGTATGTTGGTTCTGACTCACACACACACACACACACACACACACACACACACACACACACGCACACAACCCACACACACACACGCGCTTACTCCCCACATTGAGACTGTAACTGTAAATCCCGCCCTCAAAATCACCAAAATCAAACGATAGTGCAGTTTGGGAGATTTACATTTTTTTTTTTTTTTACTTCTGCTCGTCTGCAGATCCTCTTGTCTCCCCTTGTCTACTTTTATGTCTGATTCATTTATGCAGCGACATCGTCAGATCCTGTAAAAATCATGAGAATGTTCCGTGGCTTTCCTTTAATTGGATTCCATGGCTGTAGCTCGCTGTCATGCTCTGGCGTGATTATTTTCACACTGACAGATATTTATGCTGAAGTACTGAACACCTATTATGGCTGTAGTTGACACGTCCCTCCGCCTCAATGTTCTTACCTTTCACCGATCGCTAATTCTTTCTCTCTCTCTCTCTCTCTCTCTCTCTCTCTCTCTCTCTCTCTCTCTCTCTGTCTCTCTCTATCGATCTATCCATCTATCCATCTATCTAAATATAAGAGAGCACACAGTCAATCCAAGTCATTCACGGGTCAAGTGCGGTTGCTCCGCTAACAGGGTCAACTGCTTTTCCAAACGAGTCATTAAGTGACTTGCTCTGGACGCGACACATCCATCTGAGTGCTGTTCCAGTGTCTCTTTAAGAAGGCGCTCTCTGCCACGCCCCCCCCCCCCTTCCCCCCTCCCTCCCTCCCTCCCTCCGCCCTCCCTCCGTCCCTCCCCCTCCCTCCCTCCCTCCCCCCTTAATAATTCCTCTGAAATGTGAGATGACTATTAATTACAATAACACTTAGTGTTGGGCAGAGTAATGCACTCTCCGGTCGCTGAGCACTGAGTTGCACCGAGGCCAAACACCGACACATCTTTCTCTTCCTGACCTCAACCTCCACCCTCCCCCCCCCCCCCCCCCCACCCACGCCTCCCACGCCTCCCACCTCCCACCTCCCACCTTTACTACTTCTTGGCTAGGTGGGTGAGTGTGTCATTACCAGGCAATAATGGGGGGGGGGTTAGAATAATATTCATCAAACGTCTTACTCGCTCTCCCCGTGTATCATTTCCATTCTTTCAACACCCCCCCCCCCACCCCCACCCCCACCCTCTCTTGTCTCTACCCGCTCATATAAGCCTTCTAAAATATGTCTCGCTAAATTGCCACAGACACATCTGCATATTTGGTTTTTCTGTGATATGTCTGATTGCTCTCTCCATTAACTGTGACAGTGTGTGTGTGTGTGTCTTAAGGCTCTGGCTGTTGGTGTACAGGATTGCTCTCTCTCTCTCTCTCTCTCTCTCTCTCTCTCTCTCTCTCTCTCTCTCACTCCCTCTGTCCCTATCCCTGTCCTTTCTTCCCCTCTGTCTCTCTCTCTCTCTCTCTCTCTCTCTCTCACTCTCTTCTGTCTGTCTCCTTCTCAATTGCCTCTCGCCCGCAAAGAAGAAAAATGAATAATTGAACTGCCTTTGCCAAGCGAACAGGCAGAGGAGGGAACGATAGATATATCAATTATCTTGGATTGTCGGCTAACCCCAAGAATTTTGCCGCATCACAATGGAAAATAGAGAAGGAGAAGAAAAGAAAACTGTTTTTATTACCCGTACATTATCATGAGAAAACAAAGAGAAACACAAGGCGGGTGTATGAGGGGCCGTTACAGTGACACGGATACTGGAACTAAATAACGTTTCCTTCATTCACACACACACACACACACACACGCACACACACACACACACACACACACACACACACACACATCAGACAGACACACAACACACTCCTCCTAGGTGTTAATCCACCATGAAATACTTCTTGTGAGTTCCAGCGTTCACCTTTAAAGGGACGCCGCAAACTGACGAGCGACAGACAGACAGACAGACAGACAGGCAGACGGGAGACGGACAGACAGACAGGAGATGAACAGACAGAGGGGGAGAGACGGACAGACAGACGCCGCTACTCCATTGTTACCGACTGCCTTTTTTCTCCAGGTACACGCTGTCTGTCGGCCATGCTGGTTCTGCTTAAAACAAAAGAAAAAGAGTTAGAGAGAGAGAGAGTGAGCATAAAAGAGAGGGAGAGAGAGAGAGAGAGAGAGAGAGAGAGACAGAGAGAGAGAGCAAGTGTGTGTTGTGTGAGATGAGAGCAGAGAGGATGAGAGAGAGAGAGAGAGTGTGATAGAGAGTGGGTTAAATCTGGAAAACCCACAGGCAGCGTTTTTAATTGGGACTGAAATTGCCTTAATTTGTGTTTTTTTCCCTCCTCATTCCGTCTCCTCCTCTTGTTCTGTGGTGTACCTGGTGAGCCAGTGCACGGGTGAGTAATCCGGAGCGTCTCCCTGTTCATCCTGCGTGGTCAAATTGTATCGCAACCGCCATTAGCCGAATCTGCCCCCAAGAAGCATTTGATTTCCAAGATGGCTAAAGTGTGTGTGAAGTGTTTCTTAGCATCTGGTTATTAGTGCAGCTCTATTCATTATGCGTTATTGTTGCCTCCCCTCTGTGATCAAAAATGGAATCGGGGTGTAATTCTATCAGCGCCGAGAGGAAAAACATATTCAGAGAGCGAGAGGCAAAACAATTTGAATTGCCTCGGCAAAGGAATGGCTGTTAAAGTCGCTGAAATTAGCCAAACTAAGTGAACCCCCAAAAGTCTGCTAATTTGCATCCAAAAAATAAGGGGGAACAATAACATTGTCTTATTCCTTGGGGCTCAGGATTATACTGTAAAGAAATCAAATATATTTGACGTACTTACACAAAACATCCGTTGTTCTTGCTCATGTTGCTATTTAAGCATGTCACATAAAAAAAAATACAACCCAT
>PIJE02001303.1:49106-61606 GCA_002895965.2 Coryphaenoides rupestris
CTGCAGCCCCTTCTGATGAATACATGTATTATGGTCCATGGTATTAATGTTGTTATGTAAAACTACTCACAAAGATATTCAACAGAATCCAGTTGTACTAAAAAATGTATGAATCCGAAAAACAATCTGATCTGTCAGTCAAATATAGTGAGATAATATTGTAGTTCTTTAATATAAAAAATAGTTGGAATTTGGTCATTAACTTGAGTTAATACTAATTTACCACAAAAATAATCACATTAACTTTATTTATTTACTCCATAAATGTTGTGTTTTAGTGAGATGGAAGGTTTCCAATGATGATAAAATTATTCTTCTTAAGACAAAAAAAGAAGTTGAATGAAGTTGGCACTTCATAAAAGTTAATGTTGACAGGTAAGTCGGTGATGAAGCAATAACATTTACTTCAAAAACAAATAGCTTAGCAAAAAGTTATTTTTTTCAGCGCACACCCAGCCCACCCATAATACCTCGAAGGAAGATTTCACATTATCCTCTGAGTAACCATTATAAGAACAGGAGGGGGTCCTTGATATTCAGAGGTTTTTAATGCTCTTTAGCCCTCATAAGGTCTTCAAGGCTCCATCATCACCCTTTGTGGAAAACGGTTGCCTTTTAGCATACAATCAGCCGGAGAGGGCTTGGGGGATGTGAAAGCAATCGGAGCTACGAATCGGTGCAGTGAGAAAACGTTGCTCTGTAGCAGGTCTAAGACACGGCAAGGCCAGAGTCTCTATGGCATTGATCACAACCTTGTGTCAACAATCGAATCATTCAGCGATAAATAAAGGGAAACAGTGATACAGTACAGATATATTCAAATAGGTGTTCACACACGGTATGGATAATATATGGTGTAAAGAGAGGTATTTGATCAGACCTGGCCACTGACACAATTCATTACGTCCCAGCAAATCAGCCGCTAATGAGATTTGCGGTCCTCTCAAGTTGATTTTAATGCTGTGATTATACTGCAACAGTGTTAATTATGACTGCTATTAGTTCTTTATTATTTATGTGCCATTTACTTTTTATTATTCATTCATCACATCCATTTTAGAAAGTCAAATAGACGTCTTACTCTTTCCATCCATCTTTTGTCATGTTTTGTAACATTTGTAGAAGTGTGAATGACCCCAAAAGAGAGAGTGTGTGTGTGTGTGTGTGTGTGTGTGTGTGTGTGTGTGTGTGTGTGTGTGTGTGTGTGTGTGCGTGTGTGCGTGTGTGTGTGTGTGTGTGTGTTACCTTGACTTGACCATCCGTGAACTAATGCAGTCAGAACCATGGAATCAAGGAGACAGGATTAGCTGGATTACAATCTCGAAGACATGTTCACAGGGGCCACGCATAACAAACAACAGTATATAATATCAATACATTGATATTGAATACATTATACTTACTTACATGTTGTAATATATAGTGGGAGCGACCTCAAATACATATTGTTAGTGTGGAGATGTGGTGAAATGTCGTTCATGTGTGTCTCTCTTCCTGGTAGTAGTCAGTACTGTGTGCTGCCACTAGGGGAGCCCTTACCTAGCAAAATCCTCACTCCCTTCGAATAGTAAGGAGTCCCAGCACTGCTTGCACAGAACACACTGCCAGTGACCTGTCTCACTGTGGCTAGTCCTATGGTGTGGTCTGGTGGTGTGGTCTTTTATTATGTCCATTTATGAAATGTATTCCGATATTATTATATATTGTTTGTGCAGATACAGGAAAAATAAGCCACATGCATCTGAGATCTTTTCCTGCCATTATAAATAATTTTCTGAATTATGTCAGAGAGAATTCAGAGAGAATTGTTGAAGACAACAATAAAACAAATAAACAAACAGAGGCTTCATACACCGGCGTACGGAGAGGTTGTCTCGTGGGCCGTGCACTCTCGGCTCTCTGCTAAATGTCCTTATGGATCCGCTTAAACCCTCCGCGATCGGTAGGATTGACACGGGGGGGCGGGTGGCCTGTTGATCAGAAGCCACAGAGGTTACTCGCCGGATGTCAGGGTCAATAAGGCATCGATTAACACTTAACTTGGAGATGCATCTAGAAGTGGGCTTCTATTGCAACAGGGAAAAAAGAGCCTTTTTTTATTAGTGTGTGTGTGTGTGTGTGTGTGTTTTGTATATATACTGTATATATATATATAGTATTTCTTTTCAGCACACTGTATTTGTCATTAGACACTGGTTAATGTTCTGACCCACACATGCACCTGACGATATGTGCCCACACACGCTTCATGCACACGCAGACACACACACACACACACACACACACACACACACACACACACACACACACACACAGACACACACACAATTATTCTTGTTTCCATGCTTTGCTATATGCAATGCAATGGTGTACACTATTAATACCAGGAAATGTCAAATTCAATGAGGAAACATATAGAATCCATCCAACGGAAGGCTGAACAACACTTGAAGAAGAATGCAGCACGACAGGAAGCAGGGGGATGGGGGGGAGATCTTCTCGATGCGTTCTCTGACTGTCGCCGACAAAAGAGGGCAGTATGATCACATTGTCAAAGTAAGCAAACTTTTACTGTGACGCAGATGCCAGTCATTATGTGTATGTGTGAGAGTGTGTGTGTGTGTCTGTGTATGTGTGTGAGAGAGAGAAAGAGAGCGAGAGACTGAGAGACTATCTCTTTGTGTGTGCATGTGTGTGGTATAAGGGGAAGAAGTGTGTGGGCCTGGACCAATGTGCTCGGCTTATGTGAGCGTTCAAAGCGGCAGCAATAGACACACACTCTCATAAACACACACACACACACGCACGCACACACACGCACACACACGCACACACTTTCACCACCAGTTACGAAACACATTAAAGTCCTTTCAACGGCATTATGACAGAAAACCCTGAATGTTTCTGTGTGTGTGTATGTGTGTGTGTGTGTGTGTATGTGTGTGTGTGTGTGACTTCAAGCCCAAATATATGACAACTAACACAAACTGATGCCTTATTCAACATATTCACAACCAAAGTGCTGTGAGTGTGTGCCTTAGAGTGCAAATTAAGCTCTTAATGTGTACACAGGTTATTGTGTCGCTGCTGTTTCTCTAATCACTCTTCAAACACCTTAATAAAACATCAATATTGACGGCAAACAATGAACTCGTCCGGTGGATTATTTGCTACTGTTTTAAATAGTAATAGGAAGTGAAGAGAGTCAAACACACACACAACACACACACACACACACACACACACACACACGCGCGTCAACAGCATGCGGAGTCCCCCTCTGAAGACACTTGTGGTGTGTAATGAGGGAGAGTCGTTGAACCCTGCTAATGATAATGTAGTCAAACAATCAGGCCAGAGCGCACGTTGGCCCTCGCCTCGCGTAAAGAGGGGGAACACCGGGGCCCCTAAACACGATGGCATCGCCACGGTGCCCGCTTTGGAACGGGGCTCCGCCGCCCGCCCGCCCGCCCGCCCGCCCGCCCGCCCGCCCGCCCGCTGCCAACTTGGCCCCGGGCGCTGCCAGACCTTCTTCAGATTTCATTAGGTAATAGCTCATTCACAAACGCCGCCATTAGCCACGGACCGGGGGACGAGCGCGGGCGGCGGCGGGGGCACCAACACGACACTGCCGCCGCCGCCGCCGCCGCCGTTAAGGTGCCTAATCACGGACAAGGAAGGATGAAAAGAGGAGGAGTACACGCTTGTATTATTAGCGATGTCCACGGGTGTGTGTGTGTGTGTGTGTGTGTGTGTGTGTGTGTGCGTGTGTGTGTGTCGGCGTGCGCGAGGGAGGATGCACGGGGACGCACAGCACCGTTGGCCGCGGGCCGCCGGGGGGAAGGCGAGCAGAGACAGGCTGTGCGCGTGCGGACGTCCAGAAAGCATCTGCTTACAGTCTGCACGTAAACAAATGAAACGACTTCCCGCCCCTACGCCCACCCCCTGCCAGCCCCCCAACAAAAAAAAAACCTTCTCTGCTTTGCCAACACACACACACACACACACACACAGACCGTGGAGTAATGCCCTTTCCCAGGCTTAAACTTGTAATTTGGCTAAAGCCTCCCCAGGGTCGCGGGGAGCTTCCATGGTTCTTCTTCACCCTCCAATGAGCACACATGCTGGGAGGCCCCACTCTGTCTCCCCTCTCCCTCTCTCTCTCTCTCTCTCTCTCTCTCTCTCTCTCTCTCTCTCTCTCTCTCTCTCTCTCTGTCTCTCTCTCTTGCCCCCTCCTCCCCTACCTCTCCCTTAGCCATGCGTGTGGAGCCCCCAAAAGAAACAGCTGGGCCCCCAGATCACTCTTTTGTTTGGTTTTGGTATTGGTGTGTGTGTGTGTGTGTGTGTGTCTCTCTCTCTCTCTCTTTCTGTGTGTGTGTGTGTGTGTGTGTGTGTGTGTGTGTGTGTGTGTGAGTGTGTATTTAAACGTGTGTGCGTGTGTATGAGTGCATGTTGTGTGTGTGTGTGTGTGTGTGTGTGTGTGTTTGTGTGAATATAATTATTGCATTTACTATAACAAAGTAGCAATCAGCCAAAAAGCAATCGTGACCGCGGTGAGTCTGCGGATGTATGGATGAGGGCGGAGCCTGAGCGTGGCGATGTGTAGCGTACCGCGCGCTGTTCGCGTTTAAACACTTTCCCTCTCATTACAGTCACAGGTAATGGAGACGGCTAACGGGGGTTAGCCGTCTCCATTACCTGCCATCGGTGGGGCGGCAGAAGGAGGGAAGAGCGGGGGAGGGGTGAGGAGGAGGGGGGGTTCGATAGTAATAGGACTTAAGCGCCGGCCGTGGAAATCGCTGCCATGTCTTTTTAAACGGATTCATTGTGAAAAGACCGCCCCCCCCCCCACCACACACACACACACACACACTCACACACACACACACACACACACAAGGGACCCTCGAGTAATACATCATATTGCTCTTAAAATAGCTATTAACCACAGTTAGAGAGAGAGAGAGCGAGAGAGAGAGAGAGAGAGAGAGAGAGAGAGAGAGAGAGAGCGCAAGAGAGAGAGAGAGACATGGGGGACAAGGGGACGAGGGGGGAGGACGTGAGGGAGGGGAAAATTAAGCAATGTTCACGGAGTGGCTCTGATACAATAAGTCACCATTAACCCCGGCAGTGGAAGGCCCCGGCGTCTCTCCCCGGCTACGCCTGTCTTTAATTGATTCCCGGGTATTCCCTGCCGGGCACACCGGAAACGGGAGGCAATGAGACTGAGGAGAAAAAGTGAGAGAGGAGAGAGAGAGCGAGAGAGAGAGAGAACACATCATCTCTCTCTCGCTGTCTCTTTCTCTCTCTCTCTCTCGTCTCTCTCGCTTCTCTCTCTCCCGTCTGTCTCTCTTGCTCTCCTGTTCCTCTCTCTCCCCTCTTGCAGACGTGATTCTTCTCCTCCGTGCTCCTCCTTGCGGCGGGGGGCAGGAGGAGTGGGCATGAGCATAGCATAGCATAGCATAGCATAGCATGCATCGCCCTGATTCCCCTCTCCAGTGTTGATCCTCATTCCTGTGACCACCTCCTCGTCCTCCTCTCCCCCCCCCCCCCCGACCCCACTTCCATAAAAAAAAAGAGAAAAAGCAAGAGGAAGCCAAACAGTGTTTTCTCCCTCCGCGCCATATCTCCAATTAACCCCCCCCCCCCCCCCCGCGCCACGCAAGCTATACGATAAGTACGATAATGACACAACACTATGGAGATTGCATATGCAGCGCTAATCCAAAAGGAGGCTAGAATGTGGGGGTGGGTGGGGTTGGAGGGGTGGGGTTGGGGGGGTGGGGTTGGGGGTTGAGGGGGGGGGGAAGAATAAAGATTAGGATTTAAATCCACGCCACGGTGTCTGTTGCCGGCTTCTGTGCCCGAAACTGACACATCCACGAGCTGCACGGTAAATGCCGTGTGAGTGTGTGTGTGTGTGTGTCAGTGTGTGTGTGTCAGTGTGTGTGTCAGTGTGTGGTGTGTCTCAGTGTGTGTGTGTCAGTGTGTGTGTCGGTGTGTGTGTCAGTGTGTGTGTGTCGGTGTGTGTGTCAGTGTATGCGTGTGTGTGTGTGTGTCGGTGTGTGTGTCAGTGTATGTGTGTGGTGTGTCAGTGTGTGTGGTGTGTGTTGTGTGTCAGTGTGTGTGTGTGTTGTGTGTGTGTCAGTGTGTCTAGCAAATAGGAGGCAAACAAACAAAGGCGTGTGGTGTCACTCCTCGGCGACGGTTTGCTCAAGACGCGTGATTGAAATCCCATCCGCAAATTAACATACATATATGCAAATAACCACTTAATTAATTTGCAAACTGAAATTTTGATTAAATACCCCAACGTCATGATCTAATCTTGACCAGGATGGGAGAGGGAGGAGGGAGGGAGGGAGAGAGAGTGTGAAAAAAAAAGAAGTTTTAATTAATTTTGCCAGTTAAACCTCATCAACATATTGAAATGGAGCGTAATTAGGACGAGGCCCTTCTCACCCGATTTCTCAGAGGCCGAATCGAAAATCAAGCCATTGTTTATCATGTTTGTAATGCAATGTGGGAGATAGAGCCGCGATAAGGGGGGGGGGGGGGGAAATGAAACGGCCGCACAGATTTTCATACACAAGTGAAATAATGACGCTAATTGGCAGATATTCTAATATTGATTAAAATTACCGCACAAAACACTCTTTTCATTAACGATCGCTTCTAATGCGTCGCCACTCCCGTCCCGCCTCGTGTCCGGGTTCACAGATCGCACCGAGCTCCGCTGATGCCTTTTATCTACTCCTCTCTTGAAATACATTTTTTTTTATATAATATGAAACATGAAAAATAAAACAAAAACACGGTAAGAAGCGCAGCGGCCTTAAATGAAATGATTGGCGCGAGAAGTGTCCTCTTCTTCTCCCTGTCTCTCTATCTTTCTCTCTCTCTCTCTCTCTCTCTCTCTCTCTGTGTCTCTCTCTGTCTCTCTCTCTCATGGCCCAGCGTCTGACAGTGTTTACCGAGGGCCGTGTTGTTGTGTGTGTGTATGGGGGAGTCACGGCTAACGATGTATTCATCCCTCCTCACCCGTGAAGTGCAGAGACGCCCGACTTCACGCGCATTCTGCTCAATTATGTGAAGAGGGAGAGCTGATAATGAAAGCTAACATGGAGGCTCCCGAGTGGATCCAGACCGCACGTGGCTGCGTGTGTGTGTATGTGTGTGTGTGTGTGTGTGTGTGTCTGTGTGTGTGTGTGCATAAGAACGCATGCACGTGCGTGAGTGTGTGTGTGTGTGGGGGGCGGTGGGGGGATCGATCTCTGTGTGTCTGCGTATGCTATAGGTCTGGAAGTATGTGTGTGTGTGTGCTTTCGTAAATGTTTGCTTTGTATGTGTGTGTGTGTGTGTGCCTGCAAACACACATGCATGCGCACGTGCTTCTACACACACACACACACACGCACACACACTTAAGCACACATGCTTCACACACACATGCACGCAACTAAAAGGAAGGAAAAGTATATTCCTCCTCTTTCATCATTCCTGCAGAGAAACCACCGCACTTCCCAATTTTTTTTTCTCTCAAATAAACCTTTCAAAGACTTCCTAAAAAAAAAAAAAAAAAAAACATCCACCACTCCCTCACTTCTCTCTCTCTCTCTCCCTCTCTCTCTCTCTCTCTCTCTCTCTCTCTCTCTCTCTCTCTCTCTCCTCTTCTCTCTCTCTCTCTCTCTCTCTCTCTCTTTCTCTTCAACTGTTCTCTCTCTCTCCACTCTCTCTACCGCTCCGCCCGTCTGAAGGGAGTGAAGAGGCTGTCTGAGTCCATCGGGGGGGGGGGGGGGGGATAAGACCCCAGGTGAGGTGCTCCGGGGTCGAGATAACCAATTACCCGTGATCACTTTTGACTCATCTAATCTCCTCTGCCTCATCACTTGGATTTAGCAAAACCAACCACCACCAGCACCAGCACCACCACCAGCACCAGCACCAGCACCAGCACCCCACCACTACCCACCACCACCCCACCACCACCATCACCACCACCACCACCACCACCACACCAACCACCACACCATCCCCACCACCACCACCAGCACCAACCACACCATACCCACCACCACCACCACCACCACCACCACCACCACCACCACCAACAACAACCACTACCACCACTATCCCCACCACTACCACCCACCACCACACCACCACCACACCACCCACCACCACCATCACACCCACCATCCACCACCACTACCAACCACCATCCACCACCACTCCACCCCACACCACCACCACCACCACTCATCACCACACCACCACCACCACCACCCACCACCACCACCACCACCACAACCCCCACCACCACCATCACCACTACCCACCACCACCACCATCACCACTACCCACCACCACCATCACCACCACCACCACCACCACTACCACCACCCATAACCACCATCACCACCACCACCACCGCCACCACTCTCCCCTCCCTTCTCCCACTCTGCTCACCTGTGGAAAAATAATAGAATAGAGGAAAAGTTGAGCAGCGGGTGGGCGATCCGGGCAGAAAATGTCTGGTGACACCCGGGGTGCGGGTGAGTCGAGGAACGGCGGGGAAACGGAGAGTGGGCTGGGGGGGGGGGGAGGGGGTGGTATACACACACACACGGGGCCTCCAACCAACCTCATAAAACTGTGGGCTGACGACGTGATGGATGAGTGTGGAAAGGGGGATTCTGCAGAGTCGTGGTGCTTGCGGTCAGGGCCACGTCAAAGCAGCGATCGCATGTCTGTCCCGCGGATCAGCTGGATGGATGGAACCACACACGCGGCGCTCATCGAAGACATGTGGCCGTCGCATCGCTGCCAGAGAGTTGGTTGTTTGTGTGTGTCTCTGTGTGTGTGTGTGTGTGTTGTTTTTGTGTGTGTGTCTTTTGTGTGCGTCTCCACACGCGCGACGTCGACTCGTCGAAGTCCTCAGCTCACGCTCGCTTAAACACACACACACACACTGTGCTTTTGCCGTCGTGCCGTTTGTCACCACGCTTTGCCCGGCGGTTGATGCGGGGACGAAGGGTTGCATGCAGAGTTTGTGTTGGGGGGGGAAAAAAAAAACCCGTGAAGCAACGAGCGCTCGCTAGACTGGATCTGGAGTGAGTCAGCGGGAGTCAGGAGTCCCGTGTCAGCACCATTGCCTCATCCCGGGCTGCGCGGAGCGTATCCCGTCCCCTTGGTTTTTTCCCATAACAAAACACCCTGATCGACCGGGTGTCTTAAGTCTCCACGCCGGGGCGGGGATCCTCCTCCGAGCTTTTTTGATTTATCACTTTCGACTAACTTGGCCGTCAATCTTCACGCCGATGAGATGAGAACAGGGTCAGCAGATGCACTTTGTTCGCCCACAACAACATCGATGCTGTGAGTTTCTCATATCGGTCTCTCTCTCTCTCGTTCTTCTTCTGTTTTGTTTTGTGTGTGTCTTGGTGGAGGTTGTTCCTATCGCGCCAAGTCGGGCCTACTGAGTTGAGCTGTCATGTCCTGTGACCTACTTTGAGTCCACCTCCGCGCTCTTGTTTTCATGAAACTAGACACCTTTCGCTTTAAAAAACCGAGAGCCACTTTAAAACGATCTCCTGCCATCAGAAGGTGCTCTCTGCCACGGCACGTCCCGGGGATCTCGAGTCCCGGGTCCGACGCTTGCTTTATTTTCCTTTTTCTTGCCTTGATTTATTCTGTCTGTTCTACTTGTGAGTCGAAACAACTCATGGCATGTGTTCTCACTCACTCCACACCGCCTTGGCGCTCGTCTCTCCCCCGTTCAATTTTGTTCTACAATGGCTGGAGTCAAAAAGTCGGCGTGGACGCAGGTCGGTGTGGCCCAACGCCTGTAATAAAAAAAAAATAATAAAGAGTCCTGGAGAATCAGGCGGCTGCTGAGGATGAAGATGATGGAAGAGGAGGAGGAGGAGGAGGAGGATCAAGATGGAGGTGAATGGAACATGTCTCTCCAAGAGATGACTCTTCACTTAGCCATGCTTCCCCAGACGGTGGAAAAGAACACAGTCTGACATCAGCCGTGCTTTATCTGCGTGGACCGTCGACGGCACGGGGCAGGGCCAGGTTGTCTAGCCTGCGAAAGGATTCACACCAACCTTTAAGAAATGTCAAGTGGCCGATGCAAATGAGGGATACTTTCGGTGCCCTACTTTGGGCCATTTATTGCCGTTTTAGTGAATACCAGAGGTTTCCGAGGGGTCAATGCAGTGCTTCCCTCGATTTTTTCTCCCCTCTTGACACATAGAAAATGCACGTCGATCGAGGACCATCTGGGTTGTGAAGACTTTTTTTATTTTTTGTTAAGGTTCTGTCTGTCCGTCTGTCACTCGGTCTGTCTGTCCGTGTTAGTGAGCATTTTTGACATTTTTTCGGAGCATCTTTTCATTAATTTTAACCTGCATTTCATCAGCACAGGTAACAAGACGTTCATAGTACTGGTGATAGGTTCATGACTAACTCACAAATTCATGTTAATTATGTGACTTGGTTTTACATTGTGTGATGTCAAATGAATGTTATAATTAAATTAATGGATATAATAATGCAGAAATTACCCACTCAAAGTACAAAGACCTCTGGCCACCGCGCAGACTTACAAAGTCCTTAATCGAAGGTTAGTGTTCACCGCCAGACGAAAGTAAAAAATCTTGGCCCGGCGTGACTCTGACTTTCTCTGACTTTCTCTGAGCTTATACTCTGTCCAAGTGGCGGGGGTCATGAATGACAAGCGCCTCGCACATCAGCCGCCCTTCAAAGTGTGGCATCAAACGCCTCGGCACAGACAGCTTTTTTTTCCGCCCAGATTTTCCCACCGCACAAGCCTTCCACCGGGGGAAAATCTGACCCATCCATGGATATCCAAGCCAGACAGGATAATCTGAGGAGCTCCACCATGACACCCGTGCTCTGCTCTCCCACCCCTCGACTCGTGGCTTTCGCTTGCCGCCTTCAAATGCCGCAGACCCGCGCCCCCCCCGCCCCCCCGCTAGCACGTGCGTGGGTTTTTGAACGCAGATGTGCATCGACGGGGGAGTGGTACTGGGTCATCGTGGCTGGAGAACACACCTGCTGGAGTGACATGTGGAAACGGGTGTGCTCCAGTTCCACTGAACACAAGCGACTTCTTCTCGGAGTGCATTTCACGCCTGAGTTTAGTCAAATCAAACATAAAGCGAAGAGAGTGGTCTATCTAAGTCAGTGCTATATTTTACTCATGTACCCCCTGATATATACCCCTTAATGTTCACGAGATGTGCTCTTGTTGGAAAGAGTTACGAAACGTTACTGTCTTTCTTTTCACATTCACTAAAGATTGAAGATTGAAGATTGAAGATTGAAGATTGAAGATTTCTTGATTGCCATATGTAACGAGTACAGTGGAATGCTTACTCCCCATTCACTCCTACAGTATTCTTCTAAAGAAATTCCAAACAACTCTAAACAATTAGTAATGGTACCTAGTAAGTACATAAAACTAGATAAAACTTCACTGTATAACGTACTAAAAAGTACTCAAATAAATGAATCGTGGGGCCGCGACCGCTCTCCACCAGCGCTGCCGTCTACCTATTAAGGGGGTATTCAATTCTTAAGGTGGAATTATTATTACAACTGTGCATAACCAATATTATGCTCTGAGTATCCCCCCCGGCAATCCTTCAAAGTAACACTAGGGGCACACGTACCCCCATTGAAGAAACACTGTTCTCAGTAAGTCATACATCGATATATTTATTTTATTATTTTTGTATTGTCCTCTGGGCGGACACTGGACTGCAGCCCCACATCACAGCCGTACAGCCCCAGACGTTTTTCTTTTCTTTTCCCTTGACAGAGAAACGAAACGGCGTCTCGAGCGGCCACCGTGCACGCCCCCCCTCCCACCGTGCACGCCCCCCCTCCCACCGTGCACGCCCTCCATCCCACCGTGCACGCCCTCCTCCCACCGTGCACGTTCCCCCATGCACGCCCCTCGTGCACACCCCTGAAATAATAAGCTGACCCCGAACCCAAGCCCTCTTGCGCTGCTGCTCTGCCTTTGAGCCGCGGCCAAGCATCTGAATCCACTCAATCCCAAATGAGGAGCTTACTTTTCAAAGTGACTCTCATTTGCGCTCGCTCGGCACCCCCCGCCCCCCCCTCCCCCTCCCCCACTCCCCCCCCCCCCACCCCCCCCCCCCCCCAAACCCCTCGGCTGGGCGGACCACGGGAGGGTAAGAGAGGGGAAGAGACAGAGGGAGAGCCAGGAGAAAAGAGAGGGAGCGAGAGAGAGAGAGAGAGAGAGAGAGAGAGAGAGAGAGAGCGAGGGAGGAGAGAGGAGAGGGGGGGAAGCGGGGAGAGAGCGAGAGATAGGGGTAGAGGGACAGAGAGAGAGAGAGAGAGAGAGAGAGAGAGAGAGAGAGAGAGAGAGAGAGAGAGAGAGAGAGAGAGGAGGAGAGAGAGAGAGAGAGAGAGGAGCGGGGGGAGAGCGAGAGAAAGGGGGA
>PIJE02001303.1:66606-81277 GCA_002895965.2 Coryphaenoides rupestris
ACACACACACTCACACGGCATTTACCGTGCAGCTCGTGGATGTGTCAGTTTCGGGCACAGAAGCCGGCAACAGACACCGTGGCGTGGATTTAAATCCTAATCTTTATTCTCCCCCCCCCTCAACCCCCAACCACCCCCCAACCCCCACCCCTCCAACCCCACCCACCCCCACATTCTAGCCTCCTTTTTGGATTAGCGCTGCATATGCAATCTCCATAGTGTTGTGTCATTATCGTACTTATCGTATAGCTTGTGCGTGCACGGGGGGGGGGTTAATTGGAGATATGCGCAGAGGGAGAAAACACTGTTTGGCTTCCTCTTGCTTTTTCTCTTTTTTTTTTGGATGGGGGGGGGGGGGGGGGGAGAGGAGGACGAGGGAGGTGGTCGCGGAATGAGGATCCAACACTGGAGAGGGGAATCAGGGCGATGCTATGCTGTGCTATGCTATGCTATGCTATGCTATGCCACTCCTCCTGCCCCCCCGCCGCAGGAGGAGCACGGAGGAGAAGAATCACGTCTGCAAAGAGGGGAGAGAGAGGAACAGGAGAGCAAGAGAGACAGACGGGGAGAGAGAGAGCGAGAGAGAGAGAGAGAGAGAGAAAGAGACAGTGAGAGAGAGATGATGTGTTTCTCTCTCTCTCTCTCTCGCTCTCTCTCTCTCACTTTTTCTCCTCAGTCTCATTGCCTCCCGTTTCCGGTGTGCCCGGCAGGGAATACCCGGGAATCAATTAAAGACAGGCGTAGCCGGGGAGAGACGCCGGGGCCTTCCACTGCCGGGGTTAATGGTGACTTATTGTATCAGAGCCACTCCGTGAACATTGCTTAATTTTCCCCTCCCTCACGTCCTCCCCCCTCGTCCCCTTGTCCCCCATGTCTCTCTCTCTCTCTTGCGCTCTCTCTCTCGCTCTCTCTCTCTCTCTCTCTCTCTCGCTCTCTCTCTCTCTAACTGTGGTTAATAGCTATTTTAAGAGCAATATGATGTATTACTCGAGGGTCCCTTGTGTGTGTGTGTGCGTGTGAGTGTGTGTGTGTGTGTGTGGGTGGGGGGGTGGGGTGGGTGGGCGATGGGGAGGGGGGGGGCGGTCTTTTCACAATGAATCCGTTTAAAAAGACATGGCAGCGATTTCCACGGCCGCCGCTTAAGTCCTATTACTATCGAACCCCCCCTCCTCCTCACCCCTCCCCCGCTCTTCCCTCCCTCTGCCGCCCCACCGATGGCAGGTAATGGAGACGGCTAACCCCCGTTAGCCGTCTCCATTACCTGTGACTGTAATGAGAGGGAAAGTGTTTAAACGCGAACAGCGCGCGGTACGCTACACATCGCCACGCTCAGGCTCCGCCCTCATCCATACATCCGCAGACTCACCGCGGTCACGATTGCTTTTTGGCTGATTGCTACTTTGTTATAGTAAATGCAATAATTATATTCACACAAACACACACACACACACACACACACACAACATGCACTCATACACACGCACACACGTTTAAATACACACTCACACACACACACACACACACACACACACACACACACAGAAAGAGAGAGAGAGAGACACACACACACACACACACACACACACCAATACCAAACCAAACAAAGATGATCTGGGGGCCCAGCTGTTTCTTTTGGGGGCTCCACACGCATGGCTAAGGGAGAGGTAGGGGAGGAGGGGGCAGAGAGAGAGAGAGAGAGAGAGAGAGAGAGAGAGAGAGAGAGAGAGAGAGAGAGAGAGAGAGAGAGAGAGAGAGAGGGAGAGGGGAGACAGAGCGGGGCCTCCCAGCATGTGTGCTCATTGGAGGGTGAAGAAGAACCATGGAAGCTCCCCGCGACCCTGGGGAGGCTTTAGCCAAATTACAAGTTTAAGCCTGGGAAAGGGCATTACTCCACGGTCTGTGTGTGTGTGTGTGTGTGTGTGTTGGCAAAGCAGAGAAGGTTTTTTTTTTGTTGGGGGCTGGCAGGGGGTGGGCGTAGGGGCGGGAAGTCGTTTCATTTGTTTACGTGCAGACTGTAAGCAGATGCTTTCTGGACGTCCGCACGCGCACAGCCTGTCTCTGCTCGCCTTCCCCCCGGCGGCCCGCGGCCAACGGTGCTGTGCGTCCCCGTGCATCCTCCCTCGCGCACGCCGACACACACACACACACACACACACACACACCCGTGGACATCGCTAATAATACAAGCGTGTACTCCTCCTCTTTTCATCCTTCCTTGTCCGTGATTAGGCACCTTAACGGCGGCGGCGGCCAGTGTCGGTGTTGGTGGCCCGCCGCCGCCGCGCTCCGTCCCCCGGTCCGTGGCTAATGGCGGCGTTTGTGAATGAGCTATTACCTAATGAAATCTGAAGAAGGTCTGGCAGCGCCCGGGGCCAAGTTGGCAGCGGGCGGGCGGGCGGGCGGGCGGGCGGGCGGCGGGAGCCCGTTCCAAAGCGGGCACCGTGCGATGCCATCGTGTTTAGGGGCCCCGGTGTTCCCCCTCTTTACGCGAGGCGAGGGCCAACGTGCGCTCTGGCCTGATTGTTTGACTACATTATCATTAGCAGGGTTCAACGACTCTCCCTCATTACACACCACAAGTGTCTTCAGAGGGGGACTCCGCATGCTGTTGACGCGCGTGTGTGTGTGTGTGTGTGTGTGTGTGTGTGTGTGTGTGTGTGTGTGTGTGTGTGTGTGTGTGTGTGTGTGTGTTTGACTCTCTTCACTTCCTATTACTATTTAAAACAGTAGCAAATAATCCACCGGACGAGTTCATTGTTTGCCGTCAATATTGATGTTTTATTAAGGTGTTTGAAGAGTGATTAGAGAAACAGCAGCGACACAATAACCTGTGTACACATTAAGAGCTTAATTTGCACTCTAAGGCACACACTCACAGCACTTTGGTTGTGAATATGTTGAATAAGGCATCAGTTTGTGTTAGTTGTCATATATTTGGGCTTGAAGTCACACACACACACACACACACACACACACACACATACACACACACAGAAACATTCAGGGTTTTCTGTCATCAATGCCGTTGAAAGGACTTTAATGTGTTTCGTAACTGTGTGGTGAAAGTGTGTGAGTGTGTGTGCGTGCGTGTGCGTGCGTGTGTGTGTGTGTGTTTATGAGAGTGTGTGTCTATTGCTGCCGCTTTGAACGCTCACATAAGCCGAAGACATTGGTCCAGGCCCACCACACTTCTTCCCCTTATACCCACACACATGCACACACAAAGAGATAGTCTCTCAGTCTCTCCGTCTCTTTCTCTCTCTTCACACACATACACAGACACACACACACACTCTCACACATACACAATAATGACTGGCATCTGCGTCACAGTAAAAGTTTGCTTACTTTGACAATGTGATCATACTGCCCTCTTTTGTCGGCGACAGTCAGAGAACGCATCGAGAAGATCTCCCTCCCCATCCCCCTGCTTCCTGTCGTGCTGCATTCTTCTTTAAGTGTTGTTCAGCCTTCCGTTGGATGGATCTATATGTTTCCTCATTGAATTTGACATTTCCTGGTATTAATAGTGTACACCATTTGCATTGCATATAGCAAAGCATGGGAAACAAGAATAATTGTGTGTGTGTGTGTGTGTGTGTGTGTGTGTGTGTGTGTGTGTGTGGGTGTGTCTGTCTGCGTGTGCATGAAGCGTGTGTGGGCACATATCGTCCAGGTGCATGTGTGGGTCAGAACATTAACCAGTTGTCTAATGACAAATACAGTGTTGCTGAAAATAATACTATATATATATATACAGTATATATACAAAACACACACGCACACACACACACACACACTAATAAAAAAGGCTCTTTTTTCCTGTTGCAATAGAAGCCCACTTCTAGAGCATCTCAAGTTAAGTGTTAATCGATGCCTTATTGACCCTGACATCCGGCGAGTAACCTCTGTGGCTTCTGATCAACAGGCCACCCGCCCCCCCGTGTCAATCCTACGATCGCGGAGGGTTTAAGCGGGGGGGGGGGGGGGGGGGGGATCCATAAGGACATTTAGCAGAGAGCCGAGAGTGCACGGCCCACGAGACAACCTCTCCGTACGCCGGTGTATGAAGCCTCTGTTTGTTTATTTGTTTTATTGTTGTCTTCAACAATTCTCTCTGAATTCTCTCTGACATAATTCAGAAAATTATTTATAATGGCAGGAAAAGATCTCAGATGCATGTGGCTTATTTTTTCCTGTATCTGCACAACAATATATAATAATATCGGAATACATTTCATAAATGGACATAATAAAAGACCACACCCCAGACCACACCATAGGACTAGCCACAGTGAGACAGGTCACTGGCCAGTGTGTTCTGTTGCAAGCAGTGCTGGGACTCCTTACTTTCGAAGGGAGTGAGGATTTTGCTAGGTAAGGGCTCCCCTAGTGGCAGCACACAGTACTGACTACTACCAGGAAGAGAGACACACATGAACGACATTTCACCACATCTCCACACTAACAATATGTATTTGAGGTCGCTCCCACTATATATTACAACATGTAAGTAAGTATAATGTATTCAATATCAATGTATTGATATTATATACTGTTGTTTGTTATGCGTGGCCCCTGTGAACATGTCTTCGAGATTGTAATCCAGCTAATCCTGTCTCCTTGATTCCATGGTTCTGACTGCATTAGTTCACGGATGGTCAAGTCAAGGTAACACACACACACACACGCACACGCACGCACGCACGCACGCACACACACACACACACACACACACACACACACACACACACTCTCTCTTTTGGGGTCATTCACACTTCTACAAATGTTACAAAACATGACAAAAGATGGATGGAAAGAGTAAGACGTCTATTTGACTTTCTAAAATGGATGTGATGAATGAATAATAAAAAGTAAATGGCACATAAATAATAAAGAACTAATAGCAGTCATAATTAACACTGTTGCAGTATAATCACAGCATTAAAATCATTAGCGGCTGATTTGCTGGGACGTAATGAATTGTGTCAGTGGCCAGGTCTTTACACCATATATTATCCATACTGTGTGTAAACACCTATTTGAATATATCTGTACTGTATCACTGTTTCCCTTTATTTAGCGCTGAATGATTCGATTGTTGATCGCAAGGTTGTGATCAATGCCATAGAGACTCTGGCCTTGCCGTGTCTTAGACCTGCTACAGAGCAACGTTTTCTCACTGCACCGATTCGTAGCTCCGATTGCTTTCACATCCCCCAAGCCCTCTCTGGCTGATTGTATGCTAAAAGGCAACCGTTTTCCACAAAGGGTGATGATGGAGCCTTGAAGACCTTATGAGGGCTAAAGAGCATTAAAAACCTCTGAATATCAAGGACCCCCTCCTGTTCTTGTAATGGTTACTCAGAGGATAATGTGAAATCTTCATTATGGGTGGGCTGGGTGTGCGCTGAAAAAAATAACTTTTTGCTAAGCTATTTGTTTTTGAAGTAAATGTTATTGCTTCATCACCGACTTACCTGTCAACATTAACTTTTATGAAGTGCCAACTTCATTCAACTTCTTTTTTTGTCTTAAGAAGAATAATTTTATCATCATTGGAAACCTTCCATCTCACTAAAACACAACATTTATGGAGTAAATAAATAAAGTTAATGTGATTATTTTTGTGGTAAATTAGTATTAACTCAAGTTAATGACCAAATTCCAACTATTTTTTATATTAAAGAACTACAATATTATCTCACTATATTTGACTGACAGATCAGATTGTTTTTCGGATTCATACATTTTTTAGGCGTGGCCGCACTGCTCAGTCAGGGGGGGGTGGGGGGGGTGACCTCCACCACTCCTCGCCGCGTTGTGCCCAGTGCTCGGGGCTCGGGTGCGAGCGGCTGCAGGATGCCGCATGTATCCAGCAGCAGCGTGGCCACGCCAGAAACACACCTGGGCCTTGTCGAGTGCTCCAGCATCGCACCGGGGTGGGGGGACTGGTTCTCGCCGCCGACGGGGGGGTAATAAGCTTTGCAACGTATACTCTCTCATGTATAGCGCTGTGGAGACGGTGTTACGGCGCGCTAACACGGACACATTAAGTGTTTTCCTCGCTTGTTGTCAAAATAATGCCCGTCGCCGGTGGTTACGTAAGCGGTTTGACGATGTGGTGTATGTTCTTTATGTGTCTTTATACCGCTGCCCGCGATAACTTGCTTCGCGTGACTTTGACGGGCGGTTTCTAATCTCTTAATGTCTCATCTCTCTCTGCTGGCCTGATGCTGGCACGGTGCTGGTGTGATGCTGGTGTGGTGTGGTGCTGGTGTGGTGTGGTGTGCTGTGGTTTGGTGTGGAGTGGAGTGGTGTGGTGTGTAGATGCGCCCACGCCACAGCGGCCTGGTGTGGTTGCGTTCCAGGGACGGATACCGTTACGCAAGCTCGAGGTCACTTCTCAGAAGGGAGCAGGATGTGAGTAAGGTGAAAATGTGTGTGCGTGTGTGTGTGTGTGTGTGTGTGTGTGTGTGTGTTTGTTTGTTTGTCGTAAGCAAAAAGTGGACTGAGACTCTCACGTACACCAACACATACACAAACACACAAACACACAAACACACTGCTATGCTGAGAGAGATAAGGCCACCGCAGTGAGAGAGACAGATAGCGAGAGAGAGCGAGCGAGAGAGAGAGAGAGAGAGAGAGCGAGAGAGCTACGTTTTGGGTGGACTATCACCTTTGTGGTCTAAGTGACTAAGTGACTAAGTGGCTGGCTAATGTTTCCATCACATTTCTCACTTCACGTATGTGCTGCTGGCCTCGTTGGGTTATGTGTGTAACGTTCTTTTTTCATATAATGAGAATGAGAGCGAGAGTTTCAATCAAGGCCTGACAGAAAACACATATGAACAAGCAGGAATGTCACACAGAGACAGACACGCACACACACACACACACACACACACACACACACACACACACACACACACACACACACACACACACACACACACTCACTCGCTCACTATCATGGTTCACATTCTATTGACTTATAGAAAAATAAACATATCTATTGTTCTACAAACAAACAGGAAAACAAAGAAGAAAGAAAGTGGGCTCAATGTGAGGTGCATGTGTTTTTATCCACTGTAATTATTTTAATTATGGCAAAATATAATTGGCCTCATGCCTTGGGTTAACACTTTCAAGCTCGATAATATCACATCTTATTGAAACTTATCATCTTTGAACTTTGAAGCTATTTTAATTTTACATTCAAATTAGTATAATTGTTCGTTTACATGTACTAATAAGTTCAAGAGGGAATAGGTTAAACCATCTTTTCCTAATTACAGTTGCCTTCATTAAAAATCACTTCCTTAAGTTAAACTATGAATTAAAACTATCTGCTAGTAGCACAATGTATTCCCCCAACAAGTTTCAAAATAAAAATATTCTGAACTGAACAGAAAAGTGTGCACTGCAATTGCAAATATGTCTAAACTACAGCTAGGTCAACATTACATGTTAAATACGATCACTTTGACATGTTTAGAAACTGATTTGTGTCAATCAATCAAGCATTTGAAACAAAGTGCTAAATCAATCAAACGAGGAGCCAAGGAAAGTCATTCTGGTTCATTCCACTATAATACACTTCAGTGGGGGCTTAAAATAACTCAATGTGTTTCAGCAGGATAATTATATGATGATCTGAGGCCTTGTGGCAACAGGATCCTGCAGACTGGATCCTGCTCTACTGCAGTCTGACTTGGATGTTGCATTGCGTCAGGTCGGCACACGTTTACAACTGAATAATAATAATAATAATGATAATAATAATAATAATAATAATAATAATAATAATAATAATAATAATAATAATGATAATAATAATAATAATGATAATAATAATAATGAATAATAATAATAGCGCCCCTCCCCACACGTGTCTTAGTCATTTGAATCTGCAAAGCAAAATTTGTGCTGTAGGGGGAAAAGCTATCGCGATGTGTTCATTCATTCTATCTTTGGCCTGCCTTCTTGATGGTGGTGGATCAGTCAGACCGTCACAAGTCACGAGCCGGCCGACGTAATTCCAGTAAAGGCGCTCCTCTAGATTCGGCCCATGTGTGTGTGTGTGTGTGTGTGTGTGTGTGTGTGTGTGTGTGTGTGTGTGTGTGTGTGTGTGTGTGTGCTCCACCTCAGAGGCGGTGGCGGCGGCGGCGGCGGCGGCGGCTGAAGACGCAGCTGCCTCGCGTTAGCGCCGCTGCTAAACAGGCGGACGCGCTAAAAGCAATTGTTTCTGCGTCGCCTCCATTTTGTTGTCGTAGCGCCGCGCCACATCACAGGAGAGGCATTGTGCGTACACTAAATCAACAGTTATAGCCGCCCCCCCCCCCCCCCCCCTCCCTATATTGTTTTCATTTTCATTTTTTACTGGGGTTAGGGGGGGGGGGGGGGGGGGGGGTTCAGTGTTGAAGGGGCTTTCTAAGTGCAGCAGTCAGAAATGAGGGTTTGATTTAACAACAAAAAAAGTAGTGAAAAAAAAAGTAGCTTGTGTTCCCCATTTTCCCGAGCTGGGAGGCTGTTCAAAGCACTTATATTAAGTCCCACCCCCCCCCCCCCCCCCCCCCTCCCCTCCTCCTCCTCGTCCTCCTCCTCCTCCTCCTCCATTCTATACTCAACGGCGGTCCAAGTCCACAAATGTTTCAGTCTTGTCTGGGAAGGGGAAAATAAATTAGATAAAATAAAAACTGTACAGAGAGCGGCTCCTCTTATCCCAGGTGATTTATTTCCAGCCGTTTGTTACGAGTATCTGACACGGGGCTGGAAGGCAGGATGGAAGCGCGGACGCACAGACCGTGCTCTCTTTTATTTTTTTATTTGCGGCTTTTGAAATGACGACGATACTGATATATTAAATGAGCGCATGACATGAGACCGTGATGTGAGGTAAGCTCGCCTGAGCGCCGTTTGGACGCGTCACAAACAGAGTTGGACGTTTGAGCGTTTCTTTTACACTTTTTTTTTTACATTTTTGTTGGTTTTATATTTGTCCGTTTATTTTTTTCTTTCATCCACGGTGTTGTTTGTTTGTGCGGGACTTTTTTTTTCTTGGATCCAACTGTGCGTTAAGTTGCTTCATGTACACCAGCCGTAGATAGACACACACACACACACACACACACACTTCAAATCCAATTGGAGGAACCCAGGAGTCTGAGTGCACACACACACACACACACACCACACACACACGTAGACTACAGGTTGACTTTTCCGTCTCTGCCTGTCTGGCTGTTGGCCCTAACACAGTCGTTGGGACGGCCCTATCTCTTTCCTGGCACCGCTGTCGTTGGCGCGGGCTGGCAGGCCAGTAGCTGGCACAACTCTGTCAGAGTATCCTGGGCCAAGCGCATCTTTACAGTTTCACAGGAATGTGTCAGCGGTAATCTCTTGGCGGCCATCTTTGGAAATTCAAAGAGGCACACTAATGAAAGCATGAGAGCTCGGCCCTAATTGCGTCTATTTAAAGCAGCTGTTTTTCGGGCCCCTGTGATTTTTGTTCTACACCCCCCCACCCCCCATCCCCCCCACCCCCCATCACCACACCCCCAATTCATCTCTAGTGACATCAGGGTCTAGGGCCGGGTGTTGATGTTTTCTGGGAGAGGCTCCTCTTCCATCCATTCTTAAATAAACAGCGGTGCCCCGCCAATCAGCTTCACCCTCTCGGCGCTTTCCCAAAGGAGCCATTTGGTTTCTATTAGGTCAGCGTTTATTTCAGTGTGTGCCCAGACTTTCTCCAGTGTCACATAATCTCTCTCTCTTCTCTCTCTCTCTCTCTCTCTCTCTCTCACTCTCTCTCCCTCTCTCTAACACTCTCTCTCTCTATTTCACTCTCTCTTTACACCCACCGCCAGCAGGCGTTGCCAAAGCAGTGCATGAAATCAAATTTGAATGCTGACCCACTGGATAATGCGCCAAGCCGGTGACAATAGGAATTTTAGGGGTCTTCTGTAGAGAGGGATTAAGTGAATTTAGTTCTACCCTGTCTGACCCGCAAAGAGAGAAACCTTAAGAGAAACATCAACTTAAGGACAGAGTACGAGCATGTGCAAATATACTGAATATAAGCAGTTATATAAAGTATATATACAGTATATATATATAATATATATATATAAAGTGAGTGAATAGGAGCATGTGTAAGTGCGTGCGTTTGAGAGTATCTGTGGTTTTCTGGATCTGGGTTTGGTTTTACCGCTTGCCTTGCCGAGCTGTAATCTGCCTCTCTGCGGGGCCAGAGCCTGACTGGGGTGTTTATACTGTTGGCCAGAGTTATGGCAGAACACGGGAGTCCAAATGCCTCACAGTGGTCCCCCGGACTCTGCTGCGGTCCGGCCCTCCGCCCGCTCTCCTCCATGCGCTCTTTGTTTCCCCCCTCTCTCTCTCCGAGGAAACTATTACACTATTCAATATCTTCAATATCTTCAATATCTTCAATATTGTATTTTCAAACAGGCATTGTATTCGGTGACCCCCAGCTATCCACTTCTCCAGCGCCTACCCTAACCCCCCTCCCCACACACACACACCCCCCCACGCACACACACACACACACACACACACACACACACACTACTATCTGAGACCAATTCCATTGGTTCGGGATGGTGTGGGATAAGATCAAGTGATTACATGTACCATGTAACGGAAAATCTGGTATTTTCCGGAGTGTTTTGTTTCATTCCCCCCACAGCTGACCTTGTTTCAGGCAGTGCTCCGGACACAAGTCTTTGATGTGGCGCTCAACCGGGCCGATCCGCCTCCACGGAGTCCGCATCACGATCATGGCCTTTACACGGAGCGCACATGTTGGGCGGGTCGTCCCTGTCGGTGTCGCGCTACCGCCGCCCGGGTCCCCTCAGAACCCGAGGGTCAATCGATCGCTTTCATTCATGTCCGCTACCAATCTAAGATCAGAAGGCGCCCGTGACATTACCAAAGGGTGACCATTGTCGCTGACATGGCCTGCGACTGCGCCTGTGCTTTGTACCGACGGACGGAACGAAGGGTGCGTTGTGGTGATGCGGAAGTGGAGGGGAATTATGACGCTGATTTCTTCTGTGGTGAATAGAAATGCAGGTTATTATGGAGAAGGTATAGGTATAGGTCCATGGACCTCATCCCTAGGGGTACTATGAAGGATTGGAGGGGGTACTTGAAACATTTCTAGAATGCACACATAGTAATGCACACATACTCACACACATTATTTATAATATATTCATTTATTTTCTCCCCAAAAAGAGTTGTGCTGTTTGAAAGGGGTACTTGGCTGAGAACACGTCATAGAAAAGGGTGCACCAGCAAAACTAGTCGCTCGTAGTGAGAACTACTGGTCTATAGTCTACAGACATCTTTCTCAAGGTAAAGTGTGGGATGCTAGGATCGCACACAGAGCCTTTTAGCTAAGAGTCGTGCACCCTTTCCACCACACTACCCTTCCCCCCCCGGTCAACCTCCAGCCCAAGACCGGGGAGGCCTAAAACATGGCTTGAATTCTATCCGTCTCAGGCCTTTTTTCCAATGAGTTTTGTTACTAAATCCAATTCTACACGCCTTAATGTCAAGCTTCCAGCAGTGCAGCTGCCCTGCTCCCATGTAGCCTGTCAAGAGCTGCCCAGACTGGGGGCCCATGTGGCTCGCTGGAGCCCCCCACCCCCACCCCCCGCCTCCACCACCCCCACCCTCACCCCCCACCCCCCTGGCCCGAGCGAGCAGTGCTCCCACCGTGCTGTCGATGGGCGAGGAGTGGGGGTGATGGGGGGTGATGGGGGGTGATGGCGGGCGGGGGATTCGTAGAGGACCCTTGTGAAAGCGCTGCCAAAAAATAATAAAATAAGAAAGGATCTCCTTGAAGACGGAGGGAAGAGAGAGAAGCAAGGGGTATTGATCCGTCTGTCCGCGGATATGATACTTAAGCCCTAGTACTGAGCGCCGCGCTGCGCCGTCGATCCATATCTCAAAGACTTTAATCCCGGACCCTTCTTACAGCTGGATTGGCCTTCACCTTAACCTCCCGACAACTGCTCCCGCAGATTAACCATGGAGATTTCATTCTTCTCACAAGCCCCCTGCCCACCACCTCCAACACCACCACCACCACCACGATTACCCTACACCTCCACCTCAATTCCAACTCTTTGCTCGCTTCAACTTTAACTCTGGCTTTCGTTCTTTCACTCGCTTTTTTCATAGCGTTTCTGTTCAAGAAAGTGTAGTGCTCTGTCTTCTGAGAGAGGAGCTCGGACAAGATGATCTCGGTTTTCAATCATATTACAATAGGAATGCATTCTCATGTGTCTTGGTTTTAATGGGGACGTTTAATGAGATCCTTGCATACAAACACAGGATGAGCACGCTACAACCTTGGAATCTTTGTATTTAATTCAAATGAATGATTAATAAATTAATTTATTTTAAAAGTTAGACTGAAATGGATGATAAATAATAGAAATTAATTACTTTTTCACTTGAGAATTCTCAAATTCTCATCAACATTTTGGCAATACACTGCTGTGTCCTGTTTTAATGTGATATGTTATGAATATATTTACCTCAGTTGGTCAGTGATGGTTATTTAATCTTCTATATACGGTGTCTTGATATTAAATTAATTGCATTTATAAATGGTAAATGGATTGCATTTATATCCCGCTTTCATCCAAAGCGATTCACAGTATTGCCTCACATTCACCCATGCATGTCAACCATGCATGTCAACCATGCAAGGTAACAACCAACACGTCAGGAGCAGGTGGTGTCTTGCTCAGGGACACCTCGACACATAGCTAGGCGGAGCCCAGGGATCGAACCAGCAACCTTCCTGTTGCCACCCGCTCTTACCTCCTGAGCTACTGCCGCCCGTCTGTTTAGAGATCAGACAAACCTGTAATTAGTGGTCTGAGGCTTGTAACCCTGTCTGTCTCTTGTTAGTAACTTATCCCCCCAACCCGACAATAGAACTTGAACATGACCCTTGACATCGATGTGGCGGGAGGGGTCAGAGGTCAAATAAGCAGCCGTTAGACACTTCCTGGTCATTGATGTCTTTGTTGGCTCAGACTGACCTCTCTTTTTCCCAGGGGTCTCTTAATGAAGAGAAGCTGCAGATGGTGCGGCCAGCACAGTGATCTTGTGTCAGGTCAAGATGTGCAAGGGACATGAAGTCATAAAAATCATTTGACTCGCGATCTCTTTTGTTTAAATGCACATGAGCTGACTAACTGCGTTGATTGACCGCATTTTTAAGCCTTTTCACCAATCTCAAATGACGTTCTACTCACTACCAGAAGAAAATTCAACAAACCAAATACTTAGAACTTCTGACAGCCGATAATATGCCGATAATAAGCTTGTGTCCTGAGAGGAGGCGTTTATTTAAGCTAACTAAAAGCTAACATGATAAGAAAGCAGCAAAACAACAAACACAACCCTTCAGATGTTTGCATAATTTTTCCCACAATAAACTTTTGTACTTTTGTACATAACTGGACTTGAGTTGGGTTTTAAGAAAAAGAATACGACAAAGAAATGAATATGTTAATGTTGCCTCAAAGGCTTTGGATGTGAGGGCTTTAAAATTCACATTCAACCGCAGCAACAACAACAAAATAGACAAAGGAAAGTCCTCCGACGTCGACGCGAAGGAGGCATAAATAAAGCAGCGAGCCAATGGAAGCCATTATCTCCCTCTGTGTAATAATGGAGCTTCTTGGCTCCTGCTTTACCTGCGTGCACACTTTTATCTCCTAAGACAGAGAGTGCAGGGCATGGGCATTCTCTTTATTCCCACTCTCCTTTGTGAAGTGTACAGTGTGTGGATGATGTGACCCCTATGAAGATGAACTGATCATCGACTGTTTTCCCGCTGG
The DNA here is from genome assembly GCA_002895965.2 of Coryphaenoides rupestris. Taxonomy (NCBI): domain Eukaryota; kingdom Metazoa; phylum Chordata; class Actinopteri; order Gadiformes; family Macrouridae; genus Coryphaenoides; species Coryphaenoides rupestris. Next base: position 80,496 of record PIJE02001303.1, read on the forward strand.
GGTGGGAGGGGGGCGGGAGGGGGGCGGGGGGGGGGGGGGGGGCGGGGTGGACGGGACGGATTAGCCTCCGTTTGCGCGCCGTGGAGAAAGTCATATTCAAAGACGGACCGTCGGATCAATCTGTGTTAATAAATCCCGCCTGATACGGCTGCGAGGGGCATCCTCCGCCATATGGGCGTGGCTGTTCCTGTAATGTCTGTCCGCCATGATTCTGCTATCATAAACGAGTGATTGCCTTTAAAAATGTCCTTGCCTGAAGTGTGTGTGTGTTGTCCCCCCCCCCCCCCCCCCCCCCCCCCCCCCCCCCCCCCCCCCCCCCCCCCCCCCCCCCTCCCCCCCCCCCCCCCTCTCTCTCTCTCAGCTCTACCCGTGACAGCAGATTAACATGTACAATTAAAATACCCCCCCATACACACACACACACACACCGCCGCCACCTCCTTAACCCAGTGCACAGTTGGACAGATAGGTATTTGCTTTGCATCAGATCACCTGGGTCCAGGCCCCACGCGCACAGCTGCTAGTGTACAGCGCTGGTCGCTTGCCAGAGAGAGAGAGAGAGAGAGAGAGAGAGAGAGAGAGGAGAGAGAGAGAGAGGGAGAGAGAGAGAGAGAGAGAGAGAGAGAGAGAAGAGAGGAGAGGAGAGTAGCAGCAGTATTAGCGTGGCTGATAAGGTTGTAAAGATCGTTAGTCGGTGACATTTTGTTCCTATTAGAGGGGTCTGAAGGTGAGAGATAATCTTGGGGCTTTTTCACCTTTGGGTTTGTCTGGAGGAGACGAAT
>PIJE02001303.1:81302-93802 GCA_002895965.2 Coryphaenoides rupestris
ACGGGAAGTGTGTGTGGTGTGTGTACAGTATGTGTGTGTGTGTGTTTGTGTGTGTGTGTGTGTGCACGCCACGGCAAACTTTGTATTCAAATGTTAGGAGCGATCCACACAACGCCACGATTCACAACTCGTTACTATTCACCTGTCCTTTGTCTGTGTGTGTGTGGTGTTCTTTGTGTGGTGTGTGTGTGTGTGTGTGTGTGTGTGTGTGTGGAGAACAGCATTCTTTTGCCAAATGTCAAAGATCAAAAAGAATAGAAAAGCCTGAAATTTAACATCATCCCAGAGCCGAGAGGAGCACAAAGGAAGCCCTGCTATTGTCTGTGTCGGTTAAATTACAGGTGCAACGTGTTTGTGCCGAATTCTCAGGGTCCTGGGCGTTTTGAAAGGAGAGCTGCTAATATGAATCAATAATTGTGTGAGAAATGTTGCTATTGCTTATATATATGATTTTCTTTTGCAATTTTGAATTGGTAAAAGTCCTGCCGTACACAGCCTTGTGTAAATAGAAATAGTTCATATTGTTGTCGCAAACGATGACTTGGGGGACCACACACACACACACACAACACACACAACACACACAGCGGATACACAACATTTAGAGAGGAAGAAAAGACACTGTGTCCTGCGTGGAACACGCATCCACAAATGCGCACACACACACACACACAAACACACAACACACAAACACACAGACACACCAGACACACACACACACCACAGCACACAGTACACAAACAAGTCAAATGCCCATGGTAATGAATATAGCTAAAGCAGATTAAATAGTATTAATATAGATTATTATAGATGTGAGATTGCAGTATGTGTGTGACTGTGAAGGAGTGTGTCGCCATGGTGTGTGTGTGTGTGTGTGCATGTGCTGTGGAGAGCGTGTGCCAAACACTATTGCTTGAGGTGAAAGTAACTAATAGAATGTACGCGGTAGCATTTGGCTGAAGCACATGGACACAGCTGTGAGGCACATGCACACCGGACAAGACCAAAACACGCGCAGGCGTCAACACACACACACATCCAGTCCACCAACATGTGTGCCACGCCTGGCACCCTCAATGGAGCACGATATGCCAATACAGGGATACACACACACACACACACACACACACACACACGTGTAACAAAAGACTATGGGCTGAGAAGTAGACCAAATCTCTGCCGTCTTTCTGACTCACCTGTCTCACTGACTGGACTAAATGGGGACTGACATGCTGTCTGTTCGTCTGTCTGGCTACCAGATGAGGAGAGACAGGCATTCCCGTGGCCATTTCATGTATGTCACTGTTGCAGCACGTGATGTGTGGTATCGATGGTGTGTGTGTGTGAACGTGTGTGTGTGTGTGTAAGTCCGTGTGTTTGTTGTGTGGGAGTGTGTGTGGAGCGTTGAGTATCGTCTGTGTGTGTGTTGGTGTGTGTGTGTGGCCAGGAACTGCTTCGCGGCCTTGATACTTGACCAGTCGATCAGCAGACTGGGCTGCAGGAGGGGGGTTAGTTGTGTGTGTGTTTTTGGTGTGTCACTCCAGTGCACGTAGTGGAAAGTAAGTGCGTGTTAGTGTGTTATATGTTCGGTGGTGGAAGTTCGTGTTTCGTGTTTTGCAAATGGTACTAGGGTGTTGGTGGATGCCTCCAGTGATTGCGTCTATAGCTCGAAACCTTTTAGCTAAAGAATCGTTGCAAACCACCATGTCCATTCCTTATGGGCCATTCTGAAACGACCCTTTCCAGGCCCCCACCGCACCGGGTTGGCAAGAGCGCATACGTCAGGAGACACTGCCATACGCGTGGGTGTCTGTACACATGGCTTGAATTCTTCCGTTCTAGCGCTGTGTGTGTGTTCTCGATATATGGGTTGTGTGAGGGTCACTCACAATCATCCAAATCGTACTACCCGACTTTAGAGCTTCAAAACATCACACAGCTGAAGAGAAGGGGATGGCCTGCTCCCATCGTAGCCTGTCAAGAGTGCCCGGGGGCGCCATGTGGCTCGCTGGAGCCCCCCACCCGCCATTCACCACCCACCCTCCACCCCCACCCGCCTGGCCCGGCGAGCATGCTCCCACCTGCTTCGAATGGGCGAAGAAGTGGTGTGAGGGGTGATGTGATGGCGGGCGGGGATCGTAGCGACCCTGTGAGAACGCTCGCCAAAAGAATAATTAAAAATTCAAAGGACATATCTTCGCATTGAAGAACGGATGGTGAGTAAAGAAAGAAGCAAGGGTAAATTGATCCGTTCTGTCGCGGAATAGTATATAACTTAAGCCCGTACTAGCCCGCGTCATGCGCGTATGCGATCCAATCATCTAAGACTATCGCCCACCTTCTACAGTGATTCCTCCACCTTACCTCCCGCCTGCTTCCCGCATTACCGAAGAATTCATTTTTCCGACCCCCTGCCCCCCCTTCCCAGCCCCAGCCCCCCCCGATTAACCGCTCACCCCACCCTCCTTCCATCTAGACGGTCCGACTGTAATGAGCCCTATTCTTCATCCGTGTTATTCTTAGCTGAGTGTGGTCTTATGTGGAATGTTTTGTTAATTGCGTGTTTTTTTAGGGGTTTATCCGTTAAGTCGTATAAGTATTATTTCTTGATTTTTGTTCTATTAGGTGTTTTATGTTTTTTGTTATATATTGTTGTTTTACTTTTTAGATACATTATGATTTTTTAGGTGGAGATGGGGTGTCTTGATAGATGGGAGTAATATTGGTCACTATGATAGTTATCTTTAGTAGTATCTGTGAATGTTTAGAGATAGAAAGAGAGATCCATCAGCTGAGCAATATCAAGAAGCTAGTAGGAGCACAAATTCACACACTCACACATGATGTTTAACTCACACACATCAGGCACACACATCACACACAGACACACACACATGATAAACTCACGCCAACAATCAGCCACACAGTTCACCTTTGTATCTTTGTGTTATGCTGAGTGTAAACTGCTTGAAGTGGCCTCATGGTGTTTGCTGCCATTAGATGATATGGTGATCTTGCGCGAACACTACTGCTGACGCCTAGCGACACAGCACAACAGGAGGCGTATTTAGCACGATAACAGCTTAAAGCTATACATATAAGAAAGCAAAACACACACCCTAGAGTTGCAATTTCCCCAATAACTTTGTCCTTTGTACATAAACTGACGACTGAGTTGCGTTTTAAGAAAAAGAAAATACGACACAAAGAATGAATATGTAATTGTGCCTCTCAACAGGCCTTGGAGTGAGGGCTTTAAATTACAATTCAACTCCAGACAACAACATAAATAAAAAGAAAGCCTCCCGACGTCGACGCAAAGACGCATAAATAAAGCAGCGAGCCACAATGGAAGCCTTTTCCCTCTGTGTAGAAAACTGGACTTCCTGGCCCTGCCTTACCTGCGTGCACACTTTACTCCTAAGAACAGAAGAGTGCAGGGCATGGCCTTCTCTTATTATCCCATTTTGTGAAGTGTACATGCATGTGGCATCTGACAGCACTTAGCACACAAATCACACCACTACAACACAGCAAACAGTCGAAACACCCACAACACACACACACAACTATCCACACATCCCCGCACATCACTATCTATGCAACCACGATCACACACAGCGATCAGCGACACGACGAAGGCACGCTAGGCGGACTGGAGAGCACATCACACATGCTGTACTTACGCACACAGCACACAGGGCACACAGACACGCACACAGCACACACAACAGGCAGCACATTCACACACACATCACCAGTCACCTGTATTACGTGCGCAGACCGCCGACAGGCAACAAGCACACACACACTTGCAGATACGACACAGACCCATCCACATCACACACTATCGAGTTGCATGACAAATCTCCCAGCCCTGCATCACCGGCTGCCCAGGCGCGAGGCACTGCGCTACACACTCCGACACCAGTCGTCGACTATGCTTTATGATACTGTAAGTCACTGTTGACAGAAGGTACTAGATGTTTTGGGAAGGTATCCCATGGATGGGTATCGATGGGGATGTCCTCAGGTCTGCATGCCATTATCGGCTGTTTATACCATGCTTCTATGCCATTACTCGTTGGTGTCTTATGGATCTGGACCTTGCTCCACTCTATCTCTGGTCTGTTATATTATAACTCCATAACTCTGCCGAGTCTAGTTTTGTGATATTGTCTGAGTTGCTATCATTACCCTGGTCTGTTATATACTGATATCTCAATACCTCTGGCTCTCTGTTATATCTGAGATATCCATTACTCTGGCGAGTGTTACCATTATATCATGATATCCTTACCGCCCTGGTCTGTCTGATATATCTGAATCAGCCGCTGAGCCCTCGTCTGTTTCCACAATGAATCTCGATATCCATTACCCTCGTGAGTCTGGTCCAATCAATACCTTTGCGTCAATTCATTACCCAGGGTCTTGATTCTATATTGTCTTGATTTATGAAATTACCTCTGCGTGCGTAATGATATATTTGCCTGCCATTATCCCATTATACCTCTGTCTGTTTCATCAAATCTGATATCCAGTTTTAAACCAACTGGTCTGTTATATCTTGAATATCCATTACTCTGTCTTTTATATCGTTGGTATCGCATTACTCTGGTCTGTATATCTTGATATCCATTGTTACGTCTGGCTGTTGTATCTGAGTATCCATTACGTGCTGGTGCTTTTTATATATGTGTGTGATTATGCCTTATTACATACATTGTGCTGTTAGTGATCTGATATCCATAAATACCCTGGCGCTGTTTTGGTATATCTGTAGAGAGTCCTGTATTACGTGTTGCTGGTCGTCGTTCCCTATATCTGATATCCATTCCCACTCTGGTTCGTGGTTATAATCTGATTTATCCATTACTCCTGGTCATGTTTAGAAAGTGATTGGGAAATATTACGCGTGATGTGACAGTACGAGCTAAAGCGCTCTGAAGAGCTGAGGTGCTCCCATGGTGGTCACCTAGGCTCTGAGGAGTCACTCGTGCCTTACGTGCGCGTGTTGGTCACCACCAGCACGGCATCGGTCAGATGGTATGGCGGCAACACGCAGCACACAGCGACGGCGACAACACACACGCACACAACATGAGCGGCGAGCACGCAGCACGCAGCGGCACACTGCGTCAGACAGAAGCGTATCAGAGAAGATGCTCAGGCCGGCAACACCCAAATTAGCGGCCTGGCATCATGTGAGTAATGCCACAGTGAAGGCAGTTGAGAGGAAGGTTGCTAAAGTCCCGGCAACTCAATATGGTATGCTCAACAGTGCAGCGCGTGCTTATATCCCGGAGCCTAAAGCACCCATGAGCGTTCTAACACCGCAACTAGTGGCTCGCATAACGAGCCCACGCTCCAGCAAGAGCAGGAAGTTCGAGCCACCGATGACAGATCAAGCACATCTACCCACTAGTGATCGAGGTAACAACCTTCACGTCTTTCTAGCGCTGCCCATCCAATAAGACAACTTTTAACACGAGTCCAGCGCTATTAAATTAAAGGTAATACCGATTGATCATGGTTAAGACGGTGAATCAGAAAACCACCTCCATTTGGCTATAAAAACGCATATCTGGATGTCAACATCAAAGATAGTTACTTCGCAGGCTCATACATGAGCATCCGCCCAAGCTGAGGACCTCTGAGTTGTAAGTTAACCCCGAGCAAGTAGACTAGAGCTAATGAAATAATTCAAGTTAACCTACCTCAAATTGTCTCGTGCCCTCTCAAACCGTTGGAACTCAATCTGCCTTCAACGCGAAGCCTTCATCTATAATGTATATAGATCAAGAAGTCCGCAGACCACGACAAACAAATGCTACAACACAGCAAGTCGTTGTTGTTCATTATCGCTTATCATATACAGAGCAAAATATCTTTTCCGATCCTAGCATATCTTTTGTTTTTTCCGTCAATAAAACACGCCTTGCCGCCATCACCCCCAAAGCGCCATGGTCGCCTCCCGGCCCACCCCCCCCCGCATCACTCCTCTGTCTCCTCAACCCCCCCCGTACTCACAACAACAAAACCCAAACACCAACACAAATTGAAAGGTACAGAAAGAAACACGTTGATTTACAAGACCCCGAAGGGACGAGACACTATGTCGCAGTGATTTGTTCATCATAAGTTCAGAGGTCAACCTGCCAAGATGAAGAAAAAGAAAAAAGGTGTATTTGAACTACATGCCAGGGCCGGGCTCATCGTCATCTCCCATTGCTCTCTCTCTCTTCTCTCTCCTCTCTCTCTCTTCTCTCTCGTCGTCGCTCTCGACGCGGCCCCCTCGCATACGTTTGATTTGCGGCGTGGTGACAGAGCGAGGGCCCGTGTCTTTAGCGTCTGTTGGCATTGAGAAGAAGATCAGCTGAGTTCGAGGATGGAGAGGGGGCACGTTTGAATGAGTACGTTCCCCACGTAATGAGAAAAAACAAGAGGGGTTGCTGTGGCAAAGTCTCACGCTCCCTTACCATCACACGTTGTCTATTTCTATCTACTTTTCTTTCTTTTCCGTTTCACGCCTGGCTTTTTTTTTTTTTTTCTTTTCTCGGGGAGGTTGGGTTTGTCGATTTTTTTTACCTACCCTCATACCCCCCACCACTGCCACCCACTAGTCTCACTTAAACCTGGGTCGGGTTCTTTGCGACGAATGGTGTGTGTCGTGGGTGCGTGGTGTTTTATGTGTGTGTGTGGGTGCGTGTTAGAGTGTTGAAGGTTTATGGCGGCTGTGATCCGACGCTTTTACTTCTAGTCGGTCATCTCTCCTACATGGTACATCACTTCTCGTTTCGTCGTCTACATTTCTCGGCGTGCGTCTGGCGGCGTGCTTAGGAAACGAGAGGACCGAGCGACGAGTAGTGACACTAGACGAGGCGTAGGCGTGACGTGGCAAGATCCGTGCGTACTCCTGATGGTGTGTGTATCTGATGCAAACCAAATACCTATCTGTCCAACTGTGCCTTGGTTAAGGAGGTGGACGGCCCGGGAGTCTCTGTGTGTGTGTGTTGTGCGGTGTGTTGCTGTGTGTGACTGGCATTGTATGGGGCATACATTTTAAATTTCATGGTTAATTCTGCTGTCCCAGGTGTTTGTTTAGATGCTGGACGAGGAATGAGGAGGGAGGTGGTGTGGTGCCGGCGTTGGGGAGTGAGTGGTGTGGGATGGGTCGGGGGTGGGGTGAAGGGGGGGGGGTGGGTGTGCAAGGGCGGGTGGTGGAGGTGGGCGTGGGCGGAGGGTGTGATGTGGATGGTGTGGGGTGGTGGTGTGGGCGGCGGGGTTGGGTGCGGGCTTGTGGGGGGGGAGGTGTGAGTGGGGGGGGGCTGGGGGGGGCCGATGGGGATGGGGTGAGCTGCCGGGGCGTGGGTGTGGGTGGGAGGCGGGGGGCCGGGGGCGGGGGGAGGGGGGGGGGGCGGAGGGGCAGTGGCACACAGAGGGGGGGGCGAAAGGGCAGCGCCGACTCTCACCTGATGTGCAAAGGCGCTGCAGGCGGGGTGGGGGTGTCCAGAGGTGCCGTGTGTAAACCGGATATTATGTAGTATCATTATTATTATTCTGGGATTCATGTCGTGATTAATGGAAGAAGAAAGCGGAGGCGGCCCTGCTGCTGTTGAACTGGCGGCTCGGTGAGACGCTGAGCGAGCGCACGAATGACAGCAAAGAGTGGGGACGTTATTGGGCACGAGGGATGGAGTGGGGTGGGGGGGGCAGGCAGCGGGCAGATGAGGTTGACTGCAGAGAGGGGAGAGAGGAGAGGAGAGAGAGAGAGAGGAGAGAGTGAGAGAGGGAAGGCGGTAAGGTGTAGAGCTGGTGGAGCAGGCTGACAGTGGACGCGCTCGTCCGCAGCTTGAGCTCTGGATATGGACAAACAAGGACCTAGACAAAAAAAAACACAGCGAAACACACAAAACAAAGGCAACTCTTTGTCTTTGCAAGGAAGCTTGCGACCAAACCCACAAGGCAGCAAGACGATTCCTCTGAAGGAGAGCAGGGGCTGCTGCCAGATACGACGGGCGAATGCTGGCAGCGCGACCGGGGGCCCAAGGATATATTTTTTTGCGGTGCCAAAAACGCCACTTTTCCCTCTGTGCCATTGGAGGGGGGTCCGCAAACTCCCCGGCCACGCCCCCCGCGCCCTGCGGTCTGCTCGTCTCGTCTGCGTGCGTCAGGCCGCGGTCTAGCCGGGCGTGACCAGGCGGAAGAGTTAACGAGGTGGGGAGCAATTGGGAAGAGATAGCCCGGCGCGGCGGCGCAGTGACGGACACACGGGAGCCGACAGCGACACGACGCACAGCGAGGCGACGAGCAAGGGGGACGTCGGCGCGCCGCCAGCCGGTCCGTGGGGTAACCCGGGGAGGCTGCAGCAGGTGTGGACGAGATAGGGGTATTTGGCTGTTGGGTGCGGGGATGCAGGAGGGTGCAGCGCTGGGGTCCAGGGGGCGCCAACGCGCACAGGGCGCTAGGTGTACAAGCGCTGGTCGGCTTGCGGCAGAGGAGGAGGAGAGAGAGAGAGAGAAGCTCATAACTCAAGAAGGAGTGAGAGAGAGAGAGAGAGAGAGAGAGAGACAGAGAGAGAGAGAGAGAGAGAGAGAGAGAGACAGAGAGAGAGACCCTCAGGCCATGACAAACCCACAGCATATGCAGCGCAATTCGGGAACATCTCCATTCCATCTGACCATCTGACCACCCGCCCCACCCCCCATCCTCCCTCCCCCCCCCCCCCACATAATCTACCCAGACACAACATCCACCACAATGACCCCCCCCACCACACCCCCCCCCACACACACACACACTCCCCCCCACCCCCCGTCTTGATGTGCATCTGGGGGAGGGGGTGGGGGGAGGTCAGGCGAGGGCGGGGGGTACATCTGTGGCCCCACGGCTGCCGGGTGGGGGGGAAGACGGCGAGGGGGTTTGGAACCAAATATGCACACGTGCAAAATAAGGGTGGGTGGGGGGGGGGTGGTGGAAGGGGGCGTGTCACGTAGCGTTACCAGGGAGTCACGGGCGAGGGGGCAGCTCAGAACAGCCATTCACCAAGAGGCACACTGATTGGATTGGACACGTGTGTGCCATGAACAAAAGAACATGTACTGTACTTGCGTGTGTTTGTACGTCTTGGCATTATTAATAGTGCTGAGCATTGCTTGGCATATTGTATGTTCTTAGATGTTGGTAGCATGCTCAGAGTCGCACGTCTGCTCTAATCCCAGCTATTTATTCAGGCAACTTAGCAATTATGAAACTCGTTCTATTAGCCTCGTAAATATGAATGCTTGAACTGCTCTATTCATCTTTATGTACCACAGTGATATATTGCTGTCTCTTTCAACAAATGTACTCTTTGGAAGTGGCTTTGGATAAAAGCGTCTGCAAATGCCCTAAATGTTATGTAAATGTAAATGTACGCATTACACGAACAACCCCCTCCTCCCCCCCCCATACACACACACACACACACACACACACACACACACAGACACACAGACACACAACTTTCTCCAATGCTCTATTGGAATGTACACTAAGGGCTGAGCACACACATACACACACTACACGCAGGTACACACACACTTATACACACACATATACACACACACACACACACACACACACTCACAAACACTTTTTTCACCTTGGACAGGAGAATATGGCAATCATCAGCGGTCAGAACACAGTCACCCTTGTGGCAAATTGATCGATCGGTGCGTCTTGGACGCGCTGCGATTGTCAGCCGTGGCCCTAATGTCCTATGAGAACTATAAACGCACACACAAATTGGCGCAGCAGCCCAGACGAAGAAATAACACCGGGGGGGGGGGGGGGGGGGGGGGTGGGGGGAGTTAATGCGGACCCAATGGAGAGAGGAAAAGTGGGTTTTGGCACCGAAAAAATATATATTGGCCGGGTGCTGCAGCCTTGCCCGCCGTACTCTGCAGCAGCCTGCTCTCCTTCAGAGGAATGTCTTGCTGCTTGTGGCTTTGGGTCCAAGCTCTTGCAAAACAAAGAGCTTGTTTGTTTTGTGTGTTTATGTGTTTTTTTTGTTAGGTCTTGTTTGTCATATCCAGAGCTATAGCTGCGGAGAGCGTCCAACTGTCAGTGTCCAGCTCTATTTCTCTCTCTCTCTCTCTCTCTCTCTCTCTCTCTCTCTGCAGTTCAACTCATTGCCCGCTGCCTCCCCCCCCACCCCACTCCCATCCCTGTCCAATAACGTCCGCTCTCGTGTCATTGTGTCGCTCAGCGTTCCACCGCAGCCGAGTTAAAGGCAAGCAGGGTCGTCGCTTTTTTCCCATTAATCACCGACATGAATCCAGAATAATAATAATGATAATAATAATATCGGTTACACAGCACCTTGGACCACCCGCCTGAGGCTTTGATAGGTTAGAGTGGCTGCTTCGCCCCCTCTGTGTGCATGCCTGCCCGCCCGCACACACACACATGCACTCACACACACACACGCACACACACACACACACACACAGAGGCACATCCTTGCCATCACGCCTCCCCCTATCTCTCTCTCTCCTCCTTTCTAACACCCCCCCCAGACCCCCAGGCAAATTCTCGCCACAAATGTGCCATTGAATCCCTCAGAATAAAACGTCGGCATCACAGCCGCTAACCTTCCCAACTACTAACACACACACACACACACACACACACACATATAAAGACACACAGACACACACACACACAGTACAGAAAGACCAGGTTTAAGGAGACTAGTGGGTGGCAGTGGGTGGGGGGGTATGAGGGGGTAGGTAAAAAAAGATCGACCAAACTCCCAACCTCCCCGAGAAAAGAAAAAATAAAAAAAGCCAGGCCGTGAAACGGAAAGAAAGAAAAGTAGATAGAAATAGACAACGTGTGATGGGGTAGGGAGGCGTGAGACTTTGCTACAGCACCCCTATTGTTTTCTCATTAGTGGGACGTATACGTGCCTCTCCATTCAAGCTGTTTCTCTGCACAGAGCTAGGGGCCCCTGTTGTACGCGCAATCAAGTATGCGAGGGGGCCCGCGTGAGAGAGAGAGAGAGCATGGGAGATGAGATGAGCCCCGGCCCCTCATTATTGCAATAACACCTTTTTTTTTTTTTCTTTTGCAGGTGACTCTTGAATATTCATGAAACAAATACTGGCACATGTTCTCTCCTCTCGGGGTATTGTCATCACGTGTTTCTTTCTGTCTTTGTGTTTGTTTGTTTGTTTGTTTTGAGCGGGGGGTGGGGGGGTGGGGGGGGGGGTGGCGGTGTTGGGGACGGTGATGGTGGTGGAGTGGGGTGGGGGTGGAGGAGGTGTTTTTAACGAAAAAAAAAAAAGCCTAATCGGAAAAGTTTTGCTCTGTTTGTGCGTTAATGAAACACACGGCATGTGTTGTGCATTTTTTTGGTGCGCGTTCTTATTTACATTGAGAGACGGTCGCGATGGAGTTCAAGGGAAGAGAGCAAGAGGGGACTAATTATACCTCTAGTCTCTGTGTTAACACAACCGCCTCTGCTGGGAGACGTATGTGGCTGTAAGTAACACATTGTTTGGTTTTTTTTACATGGAGGTGGTTTGATTCACCGTCCTTACCTGTAACCTAACTATTAATAAGTGGAGTGTAAAAGTGTGTTTTTGGAGCGCCAGACGCGTGAAGGTGTCCGACAGTGGAGTGCTGTCTGTCCGGTGCACTCTGCTCTGAGCGGGGCTGAGCGGCTGTGCGGTGTGAAGCATGTGCTAGCGTCATTAGCCCGCTGACTGAGTCCATTTGAGGCCATTTAGCACCTTCCTCCTGCCCCCTGGCTAACTCCAGCCGGCCGCTAATTTGCGTTGCTATCTGAGCTTTTTGTAGCTTTCTGTCTGCGCGTGTGCGTGTGTGCGTGTGCGTGTGCGCGTGTGTGTGCGTGTGTGTGTGCGCGTGTTGGCACCTCTGTGGTGGTGGTGGTGAAACGGCGTGGCGAGTGACTCTAGAGTGTGGAAGCCATGGGGCTCAGTCTGTCAGAGCGTTTGGTCGTCCCTGTCATCAGGTATAACCATAACAGACCAGAGTAATGGATATCAGATATAACACACCAGAGTAATGGATATCAGATATAACACGCCAGAGTAATGGATATCAGATATAACAGACCAGAGTAATGGATATCAGATATAACAGACCAGAGTAATGGATATCAGATATAACAGACCAGAGTAATGGATATCAGATATAACACGCCAGAGTAATGGATATCAGATATAACAGACCAGAGTAATGGATATCAGATATAACAGACCAGAGTAATGGATATCAGATATAACAGACCAGAGTAATGGATATCAGATATAACACGCCAGAGTAATGGATATCAGATATAACAGACCAGGGTAATGGATATCAGATATAACAGACCAGAGTAATGGATATCAGATATAACAGACCAGAGTAATGGATATCAGATATAACAGACCAGAGTAATGGATATCAGATATAACAGACCAGAGTAATGGATATCAGATATAACAGAC
>PIJE02001303.1:103802-105008 GCA_002895965.2 Coryphaenoides rupestris
CCAGGGCCACGGGTTTGACACCTCTAGTACGAGAGGCCGGTGGTGTTTGGCTCCTGACATCTGGACGGACACGAGTACACGATCGTGTTTTAGTAGATTTAACACACTTTGAGTACGGTCCTCTGAGAATTAAGAATCCGCTCCTGTTTTGGTCAAATTGTAAGACACTTGGCGAGTGCTGCAGGTCTGGGACCCGAGCCAGTCCCCTCTCTCTCTCTCTCCATTAAACATCCACAACATTAACCCCTGCAGCTGCCCAGTATCCACCGCTCCGTCTCCCCCCCCCCAGAGCTCCCACTTCCGAGTGCCCACAGCCAAGCCACGCGTTCAAACAGAATAGTCTCCCCCTTGATTAAAGAGCGATCCCGCGTCCCACCGGCCGGAGACAAGAAGCCCCGATAAGCCGCGTGTCTGTGTCCCTTGGAGCTCTTATCCAGGGCTGTCAGTGTCCACCGACTGACTGACTGACGTCTTCGTTCAGCGGTCAGGTCCTGGCAGCCACGCCTGGCCGCCGCCACCTGATGCACACGCCCAACACGACAACAATACCAACAACAACAACAACAACCCTTGAACAACAAGCCGGCCCCAGCCCTCCGATAGATACCCAACCCACATTCACTTTCCCCCCCACAATCCATCTGTTCCTTCATCCTCCCTCGGTCTCTCTATCTTTCTATCTATCTCTCTATCTCTCTATCTATCTATCTATCTATCTATCTATCTATCTATCTATCTATCTATCTATCTATCTATCTATCTATCTATCTATCTATCTATCTATCTATCTATCTATCTATCTATCTATCTATCTATCTATCTATCTATCTATCTATCTATCTATCTATCTGTCTGTCTGTCTGTCTGTCTCTCTCTATCTATCTCTCTATCTCTCTATCTATCTCTTCTATCTGTCTGTCTGTCTGTCTATCTATCTATCTATCTATCTATCTATCTATCTATCGATCATTCTATCTCTCTGTTTCTTTATCTCTCTCTCGATATATCTTTCTATCTCGCTGTCTTTCTCTCTCTATCTATCTCTGTCTTTCTGTCTGTCTTACTCTCTCTTTGTCTCTGTATCTCTCCATCCATCCATCCATCTATCTTTATATCTATCTATATATATCTAACCATCCAACCAGCCCGTCTGTCTGCGCCCCCGTCGGTCTCCTGGTTGACTTGGCTCTGGTCACTGCTCACCGG
>PIJE02001303.1:105033-107533 GCA_002895965.2 Coryphaenoides rupestris
CCAACCGGCAGCTTAAATTGACAGCTGCCACTCTTTTTGTGTAGATGCAGGGGGAGGAGGGGGGGGGGATGGGGGCTGGGGGACCGGGGGGCCGGGGGGGACTGTAGGCTAAAATCGTCGCACGAGTCCAATTGATTGTGGCTGCGTTTGGTGAGGAGGTGACTGCACAGGAACAGACCAGATAGCAGTTGTGCGAGGCCCGGCGGCTTCGCTGAACAAAGTGGCTTATAAGCGAGTTGGCGACAGCAGCCTTCTGGTAGAGGATAAGAGAACCTCTTAATACTTACTCAGGACATACACGTACGTATTAAGAACATTGTCATGCTTTAAACAAAGCTGATGTAGAAAATAGAATGAGGAATGTAGAATGACGAATCGCCATGATCGCCATGTTATGTCCAGACCACGTCGCTCACTGTGGACGTGCGAACGATCTGACGGATCCATTAACATCTGGATCAAATGTTGGCGCACATAGACTCACACGTCGGCCCTGCGCGGTCGCGAAGCCGTTCCAGCGTTCATCTCTCCAACGTGCTGAGATCAGAGCCAGGGGGAGGGAGGGAGGAGCAGGGCTTGTCCACTGAGCTCCTTTAATAACTCAACATCCCGAGACGGGAGCCGGAGGAGAGCTTCTGACAGGGGTTGGTAGTGGTGGTCCGGGGGGGGGGGGCGGGGTGGGGAGAGGTTGTTGCCAATTCACGGTGTGGGTCAGCATGCAACCAAAATATTTTTTTTTTAGCGTTCCCGCGGCTTATTGGGGCTTCTTGTCTCCGGCCGGTGGGACGCGGGATCGCTCTTTAATCAAGGGGGAGACTATTCTGTTGAATCGGCATGTGGGTCTGTGGGCACTCGGAAGTGGGAGCTCTGGGGGGGGGGGAACGGAGCGTGGATACTGGCAGCTGCAGGGGTTAATGTTGTGGATGTTTAATTAGAGAGGAGAGAGAGAGGGGACTGGCTCGGGTCCCAGACCTGCAGCACTCGCCAAGTGCCTTACAATTTGACCAAAACAGGAGCGGATTCTTAATTCTCAGAGGACCGTACTCCAAAGTGTTGTTAAATCTACTATAAAACACGATCTGTGACTCGTGTCCGTCCAGATGTCAGGAGCCAAACACCACTAGCCTCTCGTACTAGAGTGTCAAACTCGTGGCCCTGGGCCAGAACCGGCCACCCGAGAGAAGCAGAGAGAGACAGATAGAGAGAGAGAGAGAGAGAGAGAGGAGAGAGAGATAAGATACATAGATAGAGAGAGAGAGAGAGAGAGAGAGAGAGAGAGAGAGAGGAGAGAGACTGTGGACTTTGACCTTCCCCCCGTCTCTTTTTTGAACCAAACACATCCCCCAAACAGGATGTGATTGGCGATGGTGTCGGGGGCCCCGGCGCCAGCTAGCGAGCAACACCAGTGCCCTGAGTGCTCCGTGTGCGGAGCGAGAGAGCAACCGGCGGCGGCGGCGGCGGGAAGCCTGACGGGAGAGCAAGCTGTGGTGTTTGTCCTTCAGAGAACTTTCAAACAGACCCAGGCTGTACACACCAGTAGGAAAACAGATGGAGCGGCAAAAAGACATAAAAAGATAACACAGATGGAGAATCTCAGCCGGGAAGGTAGAATGAAAAGAAGTCGGACAGGCAAGCACATTTAATGGAAGCGTGTGCCTGTGTGTGTGTGTGTGTGTGTGTGTGTGTGTGTGTGTGTGTGTGTGTGTGTGTGTGTGTGTGCGTGTGTGTGTGTGTGCGGCGTGTGTGTTTTGTGTTGGAGGGGCGAGGCGAGGGCAGCTGGGGCCTCATTTGAGTCTCAGAAACAGATAATTACTTTGCTTGGATCCCAATATGCTCAACCTTATGACCAGTGCAAATACTGGGGGGAGAAAAGATGCTATGTTCAATTCAATTTAAATGATCCGTATACGCACAGACACAGCGGGAACTGAGAAGACATTTAAAGATGTAGATCTTTAGACCGTTTTCCCTTTATATTGGTACATGTAAGAAATAGATAAGCATAGAGAGATAGATAGACCGACAAAGAAGACAAATACCTTCGAATACATTTTGTACTTTTTACATTGTACATGTAACGGGAGTTTACTGGTTCATGGCTGTAGTTTGGCCCGCTTATAAAGCCCGCGCTCTTATCCTTGGGCGACCGCCATGCGTGAACTTTTATTTTGAAAGCACGTGGGCAATAGCAGGCAGCACTGAGGGCGCGGGCGGGGCCCAGAGACAGACGCTACCCCCCATAAATAGCGGCCGAGAGAGAGAGAGAGGTTACCAGTCTCAAACGCTGACTTACCAGTTGTCCCCTGGCGCCCCCGGTGCTCGGGGGTGGGGGGGGGGGGGGGGGTGGGGGGGGAAGAAGCAGAGAAGCCCGGTGGGCTGAGCCTCTCTAATGGGATCCAGATTGGGGCAAAGTGTCACGATGGAATTCCACACGAGGCTTCATCGACTGCCAAGTCCGACGGCGAAAGAAGTGTCAACTCAGCACAACCCTGCCGAGGCC
>PIJE02001303.1:122533-130033 GCA_002895965.2 Coryphaenoides rupestris
ACACACACACACACACATGCACACACACACCCACACACACACACACACACACACACACACACACACACACACACACACATGAGATGGGGACCCTTGCAGAGCCCTTTGGATTGGTGGTGAGCTAGAGAAAGATGGAGAGAGTGAAAGATGGATAGATAGACAGAGAGAGAGAGAGAGAGAGAGAGAGAGAGAGAGAGAGAGAGAGAGAGAGAGAGAGAGAGAGAGAGATCGTGAGAGAGAGAGAGATTGGGAAAGAGAATATGAGAGGTGAGGTGAGGTATGAGGTATGTGGGTGGTGTTCAGAGAGCAGACGTACAGACAGCTCCGGGCCAGGTGGTGTTAAAACGTGCCGCCCGGCTCCTTTTGCTTTAGCGGAGGAGAAACCGGCTCCGTGCAGAACAAACCGCAGAACAAACCCGGCCCGCCTGCCGGTCGGCCGTCGGCTCGGATGCGCGCCGACGTGCTCCCGCTTCCCACCTCTCAGCGACGGCCTCCATCAGCATCAACAGACAAACCCTCAGCCCAGGACAGACGCTCGTAGCAACACGCTCCCCCCCCCCCCCCTGCGACGCCACCGGACTCACCTGGGGTATCCTGGAATGTTGCCCGGTACGCAAGGGGACGCACTCTCACAGCTCAGAGCACACACGATCGTTCCCGGCGTTCCCGGGGAATAAACACACTCTGGTTGGTTTGTTTTACACTGGGAGCGTTGTGTCTTGTGTGACTTGTCTTGAGACTTAGCAAAGGAACCAGCAAAAAGCAAAGGTAAATTAGTAAAAATTGTTAAATCCTATCAATGCAAAATTCCAAAATGACTAATAGAGTTGTTCCTAGCTAGGTATAATTTTCATTGTAAACTGATACTATGAGTAATGAAAACAAAAGTTAGGTTATTCAGGCTGTGTGGGTGAAACTAGGCCGCACCTGTGACGCAGTTAATATTGCAGGAATATACGCTATTTATAAGCAACGGTGTAGCGAGAAACTGATAAGAATGTTATAATAACATTAACACTAATTCGATTGATACTGTGAGTACTCAAAACAAGGAAAACCTGAATTAAACATTTGTAGGTTATTCAGGCTGCGTGGGTCGTACTAGGCCCGAGGGCCGCACCTGTGACGCAGTTCTTATCACCAGACGAGAGCGGATTTATAAGAATTGGCGTACAAAAAAGGTTATAAAACATTAGATAGGATTAAATTGATACCCGGGCCAATGGAAAAGGAAAAAACTAAACCAAATAAAACGACCGGGATGGGTCTCTATCGTATTGCCGTCTCGGTGTATTCGGCTAGTGGGGGGAGGGTAGTACGCGGGTTTAGATAAGGTTCTCTACTCACCCGGGGTCTCTACCCCCTTCGCCGAAAGCACAAACGAACGCCTCTAATCTAATTTGATAATATTATTAAAATAAGGCTGGGAAGCTTCACGGTCCCGTCAGACTGGACCGTCGAAAACAATGCCTAAAAATAAACTGGAGAGATAGCGTAAAACTAAACTCAAGAAATAGCCTAAACTAAACTGGAGAGATAGCGTAAAACTAAACTGGAAAAATAGCCTAAGCGTTCACTCGCCGCAACTGAGTTGCGGCTAATTCTATGTCCGAGTCCTAAGACATAACAAGAAAAAAATGTCTGAGAATTTCTTGCGCTTCGTTTTCTTCATAGTCCCCCTAGAGACCTTCTCCTGGTCTCTAGGGGGCTCTGATGGATCTCTGATGACTCTCTCTCTCTCTCTCTCTCTCTCTCTCTCTGTCCGTCTGTCTCTGTCTCTGAATGCACATTCACTTGTTGCCCCTTTTATAAGCTTCTCTTAGAACTTTAGAACCTCCCTGGTGGTTTCAGGGGAGAACTACAACCTTTGGCCAACCTTTGAGACTGAGTGCTTATCCAGCATATGATATACTTGGCCATTCTGTACCAAATGACTATACACATGGTAATACACACATAATGAACACATAATGTTTCTCAATAATTGAACCATAACATCTCATTAAAGGATATGATGAACTTATCATCATGCAACATCAGGGATAATACGGAACTGTTTACAATAACCCCCACATCACCCTTCCTTCTCCTACTATCACTGGCTTTTCGGGCACCGGGAATCAACCCTTCTCGACCAGTTCCCTATTGAGCAAGGCCTCTCCTCGTCTCGTCCATGAAGATCACAACAGATCTCCAGCGGAGGACGTTTCCTCATTGGCTCCCATCATGTTGTGTCTGTCCGTTAGACCGCTGCAAATCTTCCTGGTAACCCATCACGTGACCAACTGAACACTGAACGGTGAACTAATCCCTTCCCCATTAAGGAAGGAATGCCGGCGCCATTTGTCACCACCAATCGTGTCTCAGAGAGGCGACTTAGCAGCAACACGTATGACTGTGGCAGGTAACGATCAGGATCTGAGACACAAGAAGACGTGTACAATAACCTTTTATCTGCATGGGTTGGAAAAGGTGTACCGATGTGATCATGTGACAGACAATCAAAACGTCTTCATAGCAGTAGCTCCTGTTGTCCCCCACCACCTGGGAGGAAGGACACGGGTAGGTCTCGCTTAAACCCCTTTATTACACAATTATATGTGGACAGAGCAAGGTGGTCCGGCCTCAGCCGCCCCCCGGACTCTAACTCGGGGCCGGGTGAGGCTGCTTGAAACCGGCCACCACCACACACTCTCCACAGTGTTGCTTCAGAGTGCGTCCTCGTGGCATCATGTCATTATACTGTGTGTTCCAGTGTAAGTTAACACTCTGGTCTGGCGTCGGAACCAAAGGTGACGAGATATATGGTTACCAAGCCATGTCGATCAACACGTTTCGTAACAAATCAGTTCTAGAAGGCAGCGTTGGAAGAAGTGATGCATTTGTGAAAAAAAGCATTCTCCGCATCTCGCACCACTGCCGTTTAGCTCTCCTCAACTCTCGATTTTTTTTTTTTTCTTGTCTTCTGTTCATCGAGAGGTCGATGGCGGCAAAAAAAAGCGGCGGCGACGACGACGACGACGACGAAGCCGCCCGCAACGTATTTAGCAAGCGAGTATTTCTGCGGGAGCGACGCGATGCTCCGCGTGTCATCGGTATATTTACTGGGTGTGTGTGGCGCTAATTAAAAATGTGAAAGTGTTCGCAGCCTTCTGCCTCTCTCTCAGCCGCTTGTTGCCAGCTCCTGGCAGCCCTGCTGTCAGCCTGCCAGCTGTTTAGCACTGCCCTGAATTATTGCCAGACCCACCGCCAGGCATTCTGGGATTGGCAAGAGGGGACGGGGCAGGCGGGAGCGCTATTGTGTGCAGCCACCACAACGCCGAAGGAAAAGGGTGGGTGGGTGGGTGGGTGGGTGGGGGGGTGGGGACAGGGACAGGGACAGAGAGCGAGAGAAAGAGAGAGAGCGACGGCAAAGAGAGAAAGAGAGAGAGACAGAGAAGGAGACAGAGGGAAGAGCGACGGCAAAAAGTGAAAGAGGAGAGGAGCCGCGGGAAGAGAGAGAGAGAGAAAGAGAGAAGAGAGACAGAGATAGAGAGAGACAGAGAGAGAGAGAGAGAGAGAGAGAGAAGAGAGAGAGAAGAGAGAGGATCAGAGAGAAAGAAAGGGATTCGAGAGTGGAGTCGCTCTTTCTCAACTTTCGCAGGGAATTGGCGAGTGTCGACGCACGATTCACAGCAATCTGTGTGATAAAAACACACAGAGAGCGAAAGACACACACAAGAAGATGAAGAAGATGAAGACAGCGCGTTATGTGTTAATCTGCATCTTCAGCAAGTTGATGGTAGCACAGAGGCGGTAGAGATCGCGTTCGTCGTACCGCTATACATCCCGACTGTAGGAATTGCTCTCTTGATCTCTTGTGTTTTTCCCTTAAAAGGACCACCCCTGCCCCCCCCCCCCCCACACACACACACACCACACTCACACACACACACGCACACACACCATCACAAACAAACACACCTCTTCACCGCTCCCCACCCCCCGTGTGCGGAGCCAGATCGTGGCGGCGTTGTGGTTCTGTGATCGTCGGGCCGACGCCTCCTCGCGCCCCAGACAAGCGTGTCACACACACACACACACACGCACGCACGCACGCACACACACACCCATGCACACACACACACACACACACACACACACACACACACACACACACAAACACACAGAAACCTCTCCGCCTGTCCCCGGTGATCACCCCCCCGCTGGGAGCCAAAGCGTGTGTGTGTGTGTGTTGTGTGTTGTTGTGTGTCTGTTGTGTGTGTGAGTGTGTGTGTGTGTGTTAAAAAGAGTGTGCCATGACTGTTTGTGTATAATTCATAATAATTGCTCTAGCCTATAGGCCCTGGTTGTACATCTCACAAACAAAGAAAAAATAAATCTATTATATCTTTTCTTTTTACGCTCTCTGTGTGTATGTCTGTGTGTCATAGCTGTGTGCATATAGATGTGTCTGTGTGTTGTGTGTGTGTGTGTGTGTGTGTGTGTGTGTGTGTGGTGTGTGTGTGTGTGTGTGTTATGTGCCGTTAGCTGCGTGCCTACACGTGTGTATATGTGTATGTGTGTGTGTGAGTGTGTGTGTATGTGTGTATATGTGTATGTGTGTTTGTGAGTGTGTGTGTGTGTGTGTGTGTATGTGTTGGTCTGTGACTTCAACAGGCCCTTTCTCTCGATATAAACCAACCCCCCCCCGCGCCTTCCTTCGACTATTTTCTCCCACTTTCCGGTTCTTTCCATCGCTGCGATCTGCGCCGTTATTGTCGACTGCTATTGTTCACTTTTACCCTTTGTTTTGCCCTCGCTAAGCACACCACACACACACACACACACACACACACACACCTCTATCATACATCGCATTACCCCGCTCGCGCTCTCACGTTCTGAGGGGCCCATCAGGGGCCACAAAGCTCATCATCATTTCAAAGGTCGCTTAAATATGTAATAATACGTCTGCCTCGTGTCAAACAATGTGTCACAGGAACAAACATCCACACACACACACACACACACACACACACACACACACACGCAGGCACTGCCACGTGCACATACACACACAAATTCACGCACCACACACACACACACACACAGATATCACAAAAGCTGATAATAACAGGGTTATGCGCGCACCTAATTAAATGTTTTCATCACACTGCTCCAATGCACTAAAGAAGACACAATAACACACTTAGCTTAACAATAACATAACTTAGATATTGGAATTCTGCTTGATTATTGATCATTTTTCAATACTCTCCAATTCCAACACTTAAAAATGCTTGTTGTGCCTCCACCACCACATACCATAACCCCCAGACCGTGTCCGTGAAAAACTAATTCTCTATAAATCTTGTATTATGTGCCCCTCAGCTAAATAACTTTGAACTGACAGAAAAAATGCAACCTCAATCTAAAAACGTATGTTGTTAATTAATCAATTAAGGAGAGTTCAGACCAATGATCTGGCAGACATTTACAATGTTTTTGCCGCCATGTTATGGTCACAGACATCGTATGCACTATAGAACGGCTGTACATTGTATATGTATCACCCACGGACACCCACGTACAGAACATAATCCACAGGGTTTATACACTTGGGTCAATTTATATTTAAACAGTAATCAGGTCGACTCATTAATTTGTGTTTTCTGTGTCTTAACACGTTCAAATTATTTATCCGCACAGAAGTCATGTCGGGTCGCCCCCCTCTGTGTATTTGACACAGACACACACACACACACACACACACACACACGCACATACACACAGACACACACACACACCTATACACACACTCACACACACAAACACACCACTCCGTATCGGCCATCTCTGGATGATGTCAAATGAATCGAAGACACCAGGGACACACATTCCTTATTTTCTTTTCCATTCATGTATACTTATGTATCCTGTATATATATATACAATTGCAGCCACAATGTTCCACTATCAATTCAGAGGTGGTAATGATGAACAACAGACAGAGGTGTGTGTGTGAACTACACCTGTGTTGCATGTGTCCAGAGCAGGTGACAGAGCTCCTCTCCTGCTGTAGGGGGATTCTTAAGACTTCATCGAACACACTACTGTTTTGCGACTCTGGGCATCAGTTATTTTCCACTCCGGAAAGAAGTAATCTGCACACTGCTGTGTGAAAAATTATGTTATGCCTCATTTTCTTTTTGTATTTTAATCCTCCACCACCACCACCACCACCACCACCTCTATCTCTTACACATGCAAGCAGCACCTATAGTCTGGCAGATTCGGCACGATTCAGGAGCAGGAGTTACTACTTTCATTTGGTCCAGTTTGCGCTCACATCGGCGCCTGTTGTCAAGCAAACCAAACGACGCAAACAAACCATGAACTTGACGACAATTATTATTGTATTTGTGTCTCGTTGCCCATTTCATCACTGAAGGGGGGGGGATATCTTCCCTGTTCTTCAAAAATCTGAGTTATTCAATATAACATTTATAACATTCGCAGGGCTTGACATACAGTGTGTGTGCAATATGGGTGCAGTGCGGGGGTGATTAAACACCGCTAACGTGGAGCCCTGGCCGACTTTACTTCTTCACCGACAAGCTCAACTTCTCCCAATGAACATGCACCACGGGGGCCACGGGCCACCGGACCCACGTACCTGGCAGTGGAGATAAAGCCACGCCAGCGCAGAAGGTTGGGATACATTTTTGGTTTCACCGTCGGGGTGGGGGGGGGGGGCGGGCGGGTGGGTTTCCAATATATATTTTCCACAGATGCTCGCAAAGCGGGGTGGTGGCGGTGACAATCAAAATTCACGATGCGTTCTAAAAGCTTTTGTTTTGGCCTCCCTCCACCCCCCCCCCCCCTCCCCCCCCCCTCCCCTTGCACATTTCTTCCGTCTTCAGCGAGCTGAAGGGAAAGGCTCATTTGCCGGGCTGAGGCACAGGGCCATTAGCATACTTATGAACTTTCACACTGTCTTAATTTTCAAATTAAACACCTGCCTCCCTTCCTCTGGCATCAGCCACCCCGACATGTGAGAGAGAGAGAGAGAGAGAGAGAGAGAGAGAGAGAGAGAGAGAGAGAGAGAGAGAGAGAGAGAGAGAGAGAGAGAGAGAGAGAGAGAGAGAGAGAGAGAGAGAGGGAGAGAGAATGGGAGGTGGAGAGATAGAATGTGAGGAAGGGAGAGATAGAGAACGGGAGAGAGCTATAGAGATAGAATGGGAGCGAGCGAGAGAATGGAAGAGAGAGAGAATGGAAGAGAGAGAGAATGGGGAGAGAGAGAGAATGGGAGAGAGAGCGATAGAGATAGAATGGCAGGGAGAGAGAGAGACAGAGAGAGAGCGATAGAGATAGAATGCCTATGCATAGATAGACACCATATCTCCCACCTGCTGTTAAACACTCCCTTTGGCCTCATTTAATGTCCTGTACGTACCTGTATGCATACTATATTTTTTGTCCCACCCTCTGGAACATCATTTGATTGTTTCTCTTGCT
>PIJE02001303.1:140033-142533 GCA_002895965.2 Coryphaenoides rupestris
GTTGTCTCGACCAGACCTCGTAACCTTGCTTTTTTTTTCACTCTTCTATTCATTTTTTATGAATGTGCGTATGTGTGTGTGTGTGTGTGTTGTTATGCATTGGTTGATTTAATTTATAGATTCCTGCTTTAAACAAGATGGGCACATAAAAGCTCATCTGGATGGAGGTGCAGGATTGATGTGGTGGCAGCGAGCGAGCGAGCCTGCTGCTGGGAGGCTCTGGCGGGGAGCAGAGGGGTTAGGGACATGGAGTACTCCTCTGCATTCATTATGGGACACTAACCCCACCTCTACCCACCCCACCCCACCCACCCTCCTCCCCCACCCACCACCCACACCCACCCAACATTAAGTCCAAGAGTTGTCAAACCTTGATTCAACCTTCTTATGAATAAAAACTAAAAACACAAAAGAGCCAGGATTGGATTTCATGAAATACATTTTTTTCTGTGTGTGTCTGTGTGTGTGTGTGTGTGTGTGTGTGTGTGTGTGTGTGTGTGTGTGTGTGTGTGTGTGTGTGTCCAATTGTATGGTTCGTCATTATAGTCTTGATGGTTCTGACATTTACTGCATATTTATTGTCTCCAAAACTCGCATACTTGTAACTTATATTTCACTGATTCAGAGGTGTTCTGAATATTGTAGCCTCTGTTATTTGCGTGATAGTGGTGGTGGTGGTGGTGCGGTGGTGGTGGTGGTGATGGTGGTGGTGGTGTTGTTGTCAGGAATACATTTTTATACCCCGACTTGAAAATACAACACTTTTGATCTTGCGAGATTCCTTCTTTTACCCCCTCCTCCCTTTTTTTCCCCTCATCTCCGCAGCAATCAGTTTTATTATGAACTATCATCTCCATAAAGATGTAACAACAAAAAAAATGAAAAAGGAGAAGAAGAAGAAGAAGAAGAAGAAGAGAGAGAAAACAGTACAAGGGACATCATTAGGAATGCAGATATTTCCCCTGGGCCAAAACAAGAGACAGCCGATGACGAGTCTTTAGACCGATTACTCATCCCAGCCTCTCGCTTTCTCTCTCTCTCTCTCTCTCTCTCTCTCTCTCTCTCTCTCTCTCTCTCTCTCTCTCTCTCTCTCTCATCCCTGGGAGACAGGCTCCATGCACCACCACCACCGACGGGCAAGGTGCTGCTGCAATCCAAACCTCGCCCACCAATGACTGAACACTGAACCGATGTCTGGCTGAGCGCAGGATACAGCCCGGCCGAGTAAGACAGAGAGACAGAGAGAGAGAGAGAGAGAGAGAGAGAGAGAGAGAGAGAGAGAAGAGAGAGATGAGTGATTGTTATTGCACATGTCTGCACACTTGGATTGGGAATGAAATGAATTGCACCACCATTGAGGATCAAAAATCTTGGTCTTTGGGGGAGGAGGGGGAGGAGGGGGAGGAAGGGGAGGAGGGGGAGGAAGGGCGTTTCTTTGACAGTTACTAAATACAAACACCCTGTGATAGCAGCAGTGCTGTGCTGTCTTTCCCCAACTGTCCGCGGCCGTTCACTGTGTCAGTGACGACGAGACTGTGCTGCAGCGCCGCCACAATAGACCCTTTTCACCGCCGATCGTCAGCAGCGGGGTGAAGTCACTTCCTGTTCCTGTCATTTTAACGTCAGGTGGTGCACCGCCAGACTGTAGAAATACTGTACAACAGACCCATCATTAATGTTACGAGCTACACTTGGGTTTTTCCCTGCTGTGAAAATGGCCTATGTACAGTTAGTTATGTATGTATGGTGAGGTTTCTGTTGTATGATGGTGTGTGTGTGTTTGTTGTGTTGTGTTGTGTTGTGCGGTTGTTGTCGCGTCCCGTGCTCCTCTATTTTGTGCTTTTATGTTTCGCTGCGTTTTGCTGTGACTCCTCCTTGGCCTGCGTTGTTGTGTTACGACGTCGTGCTTTGTTCAGAGGCCGTGTCGCCCCCGACGTCGCGTCGAGAGGAGGCAGGTACCCGACAAGACATCCGCACATACATACAGGCTGCATCGCACGCCGTTTCCTTCACGCGTGGCATTCAGCGTCGCCGTGGGGCGACCGCGGGGAACCAATCACCCGTGAGCACACGGCAATCTCCTCTCTTTTGAAAGGAATACCAGAGTCCAAGGTCTCCCGTGGATGTAGCCGTGGTGGAGTGTAAAGAGGATAAAGGACAGCTTATCACTTGTTTACCTTTGACGGTAAAAAAAAAGGAAAAAAAGAAACACGTTTCAATGGATGCTGGCCTTGCATCTTTAACGTGCGTATGTACGCTTGTCCTTCTCTTGTATCTCCTTTAAAACGCTCACCCGGCCCAGCCCAGCTGAACTTCAGCGGATAATAGTGGTGAGAACAAGGAGGTAAACATCCACACACATTTGTCGGGGGGGGGAAGTTGTTTACCTCCGTTCATCGATTACATCTGGCGTCCGGGATGCGCTCAGCGGACTTCGTGGAGGACACAGCGCTGTATAGAGCAGGTTCCACCACAGTGCTGGTGTTTGTCACAATCAGTC